>JAPYYQ010000441.1:0-182178 GCA_030522585.1 Anagyrus pseudococci
ATTACTATGTAACATAGTAAAAATTAGCAAAATCGAAAGTAGATCCTCACTTTCCTAAAAAAATAGTAATTTTTATTATAACACTTTTCTCAGTGTAGACCTTGGTTTCCTAGACTCGTTGGCGAAGCGAACGCCCCGAGTAAGATCTCGCTACCGTCGTACCATTGGAAGTCTTATTTTTTCTCTTTGTCTTGAGTATTCCGACGATAACACAGATGACGCGTTTTGTAGGACTTTTATAATTTGAGTATATAAAGTACACTGTGTTTTTCTAGAAACTTCAAATTACTCAAAATTATTTTCACATTTTTACAAAACAAACGCAATTTATGTCAAGTTTAAAATCATTAAGTTTGTGACTTGACAATAGCCGGATCAGATCATTACACGAATACCAGCATTTACATTCATCTTTCGTTAGCTTAATATAATTCAAGACTATAAAGACATGAGTACATACATGAATAATGCATTACCGAGCGTGAGACCATTCGAGCATAAAAGTCTAAGATATGAAAAGCATCTAAAACGTCTACTCGCTTGTCGCAATGCCGACACGAGCCAAAAATGCCCTGTCATTCGCGCGCGAAATAATTTACAAATCACTATAACGTTTCGCTCTTTTGATACAACCATAAAAGTATCGTCATTAAAAAAAAAATTAAAAAAAAACTTACGGTTCACTCGCACTTCTCTAGTACACTTTCTCGGCCCCACCGAGCGGTCCATTGCAGGCTCAAGAATAAGGTGGAGGGGGAAGGGCAACAATTAACATTCGTGTCACGCGAGCGTTCAAGCCAACTACGCGGTTAATAAAAAAAAGGAAGAGTCCGAGCGCCTAATTGCCAACGTTTACTCTCGAAAGGCCAAGCTCTTCTGTGGAGTCGGGGCAGAGGGGACAGGGGGGGGGGTGCCGGTATTATATGCAAAAACGCTCGATGTATATATGTATATGTATACACAAGCCAAGCCAGTACGATACTACTCCGTGCGCGTCCGTTTGCGCAGGGGCTTCTCTCTCTCTCTCTCTCGCGGCGGTTTTCAAAGAGAAGCCGAGAGTTCGGCGGATGATTGGCCGACATCACGCGACCGAGCTATTTTTTCTCAGCCGTTAAAAATTCGCGCACCCCATCGCGATGACGACAACGACGATAGAGTAGCTCTAGCTGCGCCGCGCGCTCATGACTCGCGTGCGATCTCTCTGCGGAACAGCGGATTGTTATGTGCAGCCCCGACCCTTTCAAAGAAGGATACGATGAAAAAAGAACAACGGCGGCGTAGCCGAGCCGCGGAATGCTTGGCGGATTTGAATATCAAAGTGCTAATACATACGTACTACGAAATAATGTAAACAATCGGCAACCGGCCGTAATTTTTTAGCGGAGCAATTTAGCGTAATTTATAGTCGCAGCTGCGCGAATATTTTGCAATGCAGAAATAGTCGGGATTGTAATACGAATCAAGCCCGCAACGTGGGGCTGTTGCGTCTGTGTGTGTGTGTCGGTATGCATATGGCTACCGTAGCCGCGCTGATTAATTTCGACGCATCGACATAGCGGTCATCGCAAAAAGAATGTTAACCTTTTTTTTCTGTACCAAGTACAGACGACGCGATCGTGCAGGAGAGATAGAAAGAAAAAAAACGTGCTTCCCAGCCTGTCGCCCGAGAGCAATTCTTCTTTTTGCCACTTCTTATCGAAATAACCGGCTGTATCAGTTCCCCCCAGAGGAGCAAATTTTTGGCTGACATACATATATTCAAAATATACGTGTCATCGGAGAAGCCAGGATCAGGCTGGAAAGAGAGAGAGAGAGAGAGAGAGAGAGAGAGAGAGAGAGAGATTCAAAAATCTTGACTGGAAACCGGAGTAGCGAGTCGCTGGCTCGGTTCTCCGGTGCTAGCACAGGACTCGTCTGACTCATTTATTTTCCTCGAGTATTTTAGCATGGCCTCGGCCTTTGTCACTCTTTATCTCCTTTCCTCCCGCCCGCTCGCTCTCTTTCTCCTGATCGCGAGCGCGCGCAGGCATAATTGCTCGTTTACTCGATTTTCGTCTGGCTCCTCGCTTCTTTCGCGTAACCCGAGCAATTGAGCCTGTTACCGAGCCTCTCGCGCTGCTTCGAGAGAAGCCCTCCCCGAGAGTCGTGACGGCCGAGTTGTACTCAGCTGTTCTTCTGGACTCATCGCCGAAAGAGAAAAAAAGAGAGAGAGAGAGAGAGAGGACGGGGAGAAAAAGAGAGCGAGAGAAGCAAGAGAGGCAAGAAGGTAGAGGGAAACGAGGTCAATGATTGTACGAAAAAAGAAGAGGAGAAAAGACAAGGCCCGCTTTGCTCATCCTCTCCTCCCATTCCCCTTCTCTATCTTTCTTTCTCTATCTTTCTCTCTCGCTCGGATTCTATTAACGCTCTTGACGTAATTCAGCCTAATTGGCGAAAATAATCTTTTATGAATACATTGATGCTGTTTGCCAGCCGAGTGTACGCATGCGTGCGTATGTTTTGAGCCTGTCACGCGCCCAGAGAAGGATACTTAAATTTATGCGTTGAAATATAATTTCTAAGTTATAAAGTACAAAAATATAGAAAAATTTTTTTTTTATCGTAACATAGTTTGGGAAAATATTTTAAGAACTAACGATGTAAATTCTATATTTTCAGAAAATTAGAGCTTCTAGTTTATTAAGCTGATAAATGATTTAAGACTGATAAAAGTACCAAAAGCATTGAAGTATACACAAACACACACAGACTTTGTGTTTTTATTAAAAAAAATATATATATATATATATATATATATATATATATTTACGGTCAGCCGCACATTCTCAAATCGATTAGAAATTCTTTATCGTTGAGCACATAAAGACTATTTGCGTGCTCGTATTAATTCTCGCCTCTCTCTTTTTTTTCATTTTCCTACCAACCCCTCTCCCGATCGTTTAATCAACCCGAGGCATCTCTCTTCCACCTTCGAATGTTACAATTTCCGAAGCGTGAACAAATAAAAATGCACGAAGGGCGCGAGAATGATTTCATCAGCGGCGCGCGTACCGCTGTCGTGTTTGCTTTTGACGTAATTAACATTTGCCTTTTCTTTCTACGCGCGCGCGCGCATACGTACATAAACTCTGTTGCAGAAGAATAAATGAATCGCTAATGATTGTTTTATCGTCTAACTGCTAGACGCAAAATAGAAAGAATGCAGGTCATAAAACGCCTTAATTCACGTACGCGATATACATTCGTCGACTGGCTGCACATCGCCCGCTTACCACTGGAATGCAAGCTTTTGAGCGATTAATCGGAAGCCGAGAATTTTAATTATCATTATTTTCATGTAATTAGAGAAGAAAAAAATAAAAGCGCTGGACGTTGAAAAAATACGTTCGAATATATAAAAAAAAAGGTACGGCTTATAACATTGTCCGGTTAGAAGCGCAGGAAAGCGGAGCGCGCTGTCGGAGTGTTTTACCGAAACGCCTCCAATCTCCCCCTCTTTGGATTTGCAGAAGGGACGTGGGACTGGCGATAATATGTAAATATTCTGTTATCTGTGAATACCTAACCCCACTCCCCCCACGCTCGCGAGACCGATGACATTAATGTGTTTAACAAAGTCACTGAATATTTGCACAATTATTACATAATGCTAACTGAATGACTCACTGCACGATACTGCGAGATTTAAATATCGATCGGCAGCGATGCTCAAATTGCCGTCGTTGCGTTAAACAAATTCATATTATTCGGCACGGCAACAACAATAACAACAGCGCAATCGTTATTATTAACATGAGCGTTCGAAAAGAAGTTTTAAGGAAAAAAGTAAACATTTTTAATTAAAAATGATTCGTAAAAGGATAAAGTTACGAGCTACGAGTTACTTTTTTTAATACCCCGGCAGTTCGGGACGACGTTAAATGTACGATGTAAAAGTTCCACGTTATACTCGGGGACTCGCGGCGCGAGAGGAGACGGGTTGGGAGTTGAGGCGAGGTGGAGGAGGGGGGCGGCAGCAGAGCCGGCGGCGGCGTCGGCGTTCGCGCACTGGCTTAAAGCCATAGAAGTTGCAGCGCGGGGCCGAGGCGACGAGCGCTTATTCTAAGCGCGTAGTAACTCGTGCAATTACGCAGCTTACGACAAATCGATGGTCTTTAATTGCGTCGCGGAATTTACGGCGGCCGCCGCCACCGCCACGGCTCTCCTTCTTTTTCCGAACTCTACGCTCCGGGGCTCTCTCGCGCGACGGGGGTGCCCTCCTCGCACTCTGCTCTGGGCTCTGGCGGGTATGTAGGGAGGAAGGAGGGCGCGATCGTTATTTCAACTCCTCTCGATTTTCCCTCGCTCCATCGCCGCGGCAGCAGGGCGTACAACTATCTTTTCTTCTTTTTTTCCCTCGCCCCAAAGGCTTTTATTGCGCTTTCCTTTTTCTTTCTCTCTCCCTCCGTCTCCGTCCCGACTTTTTACACTTTTCTTCTTCGCCTCTCTTCTTCCGAATACTCGGCGAGTTTTCGACGCAAAAGTATCAGCTCCCGGAATATCTGGAATTAATTTAAAGTTCTCAAGAGAAAGAGTGCGGGAAGGAGAGAGGAGGGGGGCAATAATATTTTAAAGCAAAGAGAGCTGCAAAAATGTCAAATTTGCTTTTATGAAAATATCAAAACCTATCAATCTTGTAACCAAAGCCCGCCTCCATTTCAGGAAAAACGAAATAATCGAGCTCCCAGATCGATCTCGCCGCATCCCAAAAGAAGGCGTAAGAAGCGACAAGAAATAAAAAGTAAAAAAAGTGCCAACTGGAGAAGCAGCCAGCAACTCCTATAAGAGCAAAGGAGAGAGAGAGAGAGAGGGGTTGTCCGGTACGGTAGCACTTGTATCGCATCTCGGAAGCATATCTGCTGCAGGAGCAGTAAGCCTCTTCGCATTTGCGAACGGCGACGAACGTGGCGGGAGCAGTGGTGGCGGCGGCGGCGGCGATTCTCCCAGTCCCAAAATGATTAGTTATTAAAATGCCGATAATTCTATATAATCAAGCCGCTCGGAGGAGTGTCCGGGGCGCGAGCCGAGCGCGCGTGTGCATCGTCGGGCAGCACGTGTCTGTGTGTCTGTGTACGTACGCGCGAAACCCTCAGCGTGTATTATAGTAAAAAAGGGAGGCTCCGGCGACCCCCCCCCGTCCCCTGGCCGCTCTGCCTCCTACCGCCACCGCCTAATAACTGTTATCCGCAGGAGTATCTCCGCCGCTGCGCGCGTGTGGACCAGCAGCAGCAACAGACTTTCAAGAAGCCCCGGCTGCCGAGGTAATAGGCTGAGGAGAGGGGATCTGCTGCCGCGTTCATTATGTGGCCCGAGGAAAAAGGAAGTGCGCGAGAGAGGCCTGCCGATGCCGCGGCTGCTGGGGATATGGCGTCCCGAGCAAGATGACTTTCGGCGGAGAGGGGCTTTGCGTGCGTGTGTGTGCGTGATGATGGGAGGCCGAGCGAGATTGAGATCGGCTCATTCTTACGTTATCGCGATCACGATATCGGATAAGAGGCAAACCTTTTTTTTTAGCAGCGTTAAAGTCGCGTTGTGTAAGATGTTACTCAGATTGCGAAGGAAATTGAAGTCGACTGCGGCTTAATTGTTTAAATTATAATCGGCTGCGTTTAAACTAGAGACTTGCGAATGATGAAATTCTTAGACGAAAATCATTCGCATATGCAAATCTGTATCATATACGTTTGAAACAGTAATATTATTTTCAAAGACAACATTGTACAGAGCAATAAAAACAATAATTTATGACAGGCAGAAAAGCAATTTTATAAACTTCGGTATACTTTAACAGCTCGTTAATATCCTTCCTCTCTCTCTATCTTGAATTTCTTTATCGCTTCTAAATCTTTCCGCGCCACTGTGTTTTTTCAATACACAAGCAAGAATTCTTGCACAACGATATACAAACAACTCAAAGTTTTCTATTTTCTCAGGCCAAGCGATCGAGCTTCGATCGCGAAGCAAATGCACTTGAAGCCGCAGATGTGCACAGCCCATCATAGGCGCGTAATTTACATCGCGAGCGGCGAGTTCAAACGACGCGACATGCATTACCGAAGAGGGAGAATAGAAAAAAAAGGCAAAAGCTCGAAAGATGAGATTTGCAAATGCTAACGACTTCGTGTTTATCTTTGACGACTGACTGAACTATCGACAACCAAGCGAGAATATTATTAATTGTTAATCAAGATATGCCATTAAGTCACTCTATAAGCACTTAGCTTACAGAGTACCGACATTAACTCGACTTTTTTTTTTATAAATTATACTCTTCTGCAAGTTGTAGCGCGTTTGTGTTTTTTTTCCTTTTTGAATATGAAATAACAAAAAAAATATATACCTGGTAGATTTTAAAACGTATTTGCAATAGGTTTCGTAGAAAACGCTTATTATCTAGCAATTAAACAGAAATGGAGTAAATAAATAATAAACGTTTATAACAGCGTAACTGTCGTAAAATATTAATAAATACACTCTGTATGTGTAGAAGTGGGACTTTTTCTATCCAGTAGTCTTTAATTTCATTAGTTAATGCTTCTTATTGCAACCATAAAAGCGAGGTTATATTGAAAGTGCTAATCGAATAAACTGCACTAAATTACTGTCTAAGGATTCACTACATATTTATACCAATCTTGGAACTTTTGCAGATTAGGCTGCTACTGGGATAAAAAAAATATTCATGAATAACGAAGCAGAGTAAAAATTATTGCTTATTATTGATGTGCTCTCGACATTACGGAAGAAATGTTGAATGGATTTTTAATGTTAAGGCGGTATTTTTTCGCGCGCTAAAAATGCCATTGCCATTAATTAACCGTAATAAGAAAGAGACAGAAACGAGGAGGCAGAATGGCTCTCGAGTGCAAACTCCAAAGTGTGCTGTGGCTGTATTACGATCGTCCACTCGAGATAACCGACGCCCGAGAAAGCGTCTGCTAATTACGCGGAAATTAATTATAACCCGACCTCTCGCCTGAGCCTCCCCGCGTCCATTGCTATATTTTTCTTTTCCCCTCCCGCAGTTGCTTCCAAATAGCACGTCAACTTTATCATAGTTTATAGCTATGTATCAAAAAAAGGGCAAGAAAAAAAACACACACACAACGTCTGTCATAATCAGCACTAAAAATGTAGAGTCGCGAGGTTAGAAATGTCTTTTTGAATCGCTCGGTTTTTAACCGTGCAAAACTAAGTTAACGGTTAAGCTTTGCAGATGAGCTCATTAGATAAAAAAAGAAGAAGAAAAGAAAACTGGCGAGGCTGAGAAAGAAATAGTAATAAGCAAGCCTTGGCGTTTCTAACTCGCGGCGAGTTTTTAAAACGTTATAACATCCTCGCGCAACTGCCGAGGCCTTTAACTCTTAACTTATCGCAAAAAGTACTTAGCGCGAGCGAGCGAGCAAGCGCGCGCGCGTTTTAAATTCGCCTTTTCTTTAATAAGCCTGAGAGAGAGAGAGAGAGAGAGAGAGAGAGAGAGAGAGAGCCGGGTCTGGTAGTCTCAAGCTGGCAGCGGGCGCGTTCAGCCCCAGCGAATTGCAAACGAGTCCTACATTTCTGAAAAGGCGCGCGCGCGCTCCTAATTTACGCAACTCCGGCCCGCCGCCGCCACAGCTCGCCCCATAAACTCGCGCACTTTACGCGCGTCCTTTGCATTTTCGCGCGCTGGAAATCGCGCCTGGCTCTCGAATTAAAAAAAAAAGAATCAACGAGCTGCAGCGCAGCAGCAACCGCGGCGGCACCTCCAGAGCTGAGAGAAAGAGGGAGAAGGAAGAGAAGGAGGATAGAAGAGGAAGCGAGGAGGAGTAGTAGGTGAGGGAGCTATTTCTTAACGTCCCATTTTTTCATCGCCCTCTGCCGGCTCTCTCTCTCTCGCGCGGCGCAGCGGCTACTTTGCATATCTCGCGGCGCGATAAGCTGCCGAGCTCGCTCCTCGCCGATGCGCTGCTCGATCTTTTAATTGTGCATTCATTATGCGGGCCCGGCAACGACTCTCCCGCTCTCTGCACCGGCAGCTGCTGCTGCTGCTCCTCCTGTCGCGCGGTGTAGCATCCACTGTGTTATTGCTGCGTCATGCGCTAGATGCCGCGACAAAGGCTCTCTCTGTATGTATATTTTTTTCTTTTACGCCAATACTGCAAATCTCCCTTCGAGCGAGTGTGGAATCGACCTTCGCTCCTTGGCATACATCCTTCCATGCAGAGCCTATTCCGCGGCTTTAATTTTCACGTCTTTGTGTGCGTTGTCGTAACTTTCCTTCGTACGTACATTATATTAACGGATGCTTCTCTCTCACTGTGCAAAGTCGTTAGTCGCGAGTTGGCTAGTGAGACTAGCGAGTTATTTATACATGTATAAACCATCGTGTACACAATCGGCCACGCTCGCAGATACACTTGACCGAGTAAATTGTTCGTATTGTTTAGCCGACGAGTAGAGGTTTCTGCCAAGATGGAAGAGAAAAAAAGGAAAACGAGTTTGCGATGCAAAACTCCAACCAATCAATTAGCATGTATGCACGACGAGTTTTTTACTCGTCCCTCGAGAGACTCCATACTGCTATACTCTTCGTTAAATCGCATCGAGTTATCGATCGAATATGGCTTGTCAAAGCCCGTGATGTAATATTACGAAGTCCGATAACGTGTGCGACTCATTAATGTACAACGTTCATATACGTATATAGAGAGAGAGAGACACACACAGATGAATAAAACGCGTACGCATGAAATGAAAATCAATCGTCGCGCGGTATATATGTGGAGTTAGACACACGTGGTTATACATAAAACATAAGCGCGGGATTTCTTCACTGTCTCGGGTGCGCACACGTTTTTGGCATTCGCTCCGACCTTTCTGCAAAAGTAATCTATACACGTTCGTACATAATCTGCCTACCCTACACGAGGATACACTGGCTAGTGCACCTCTCGGGGCCAATCTCTCATACTACGATTCATTCGTTGTGTTGTCGGTGATTTATCGGAGGCGACGTTGCTTATTATCTAATGAACACTGCTGGATTTTATGCACATTCGTGTACTATTGATTGTTTCTTCGAGTAATATTCTCCAGGTTTCAACGACAAAAACAAAGATGATTGCAGTAAGATGGAGGCTTCTTTTTCGTAGGTATATCTCCCATATTGTTTATGTTATTTTATTTGTTTTTTTTTTTCAAGTCATTAAAGTGCTAGATGCATACCTAACGCCACGATTGTCGTTAAAATTGTAGCTCGACAATTTTTATGAAGTGGCTAATATGATGTGGAATCGTTGCCACTTTTAAAATGTATATAAAACGTCATGTAAAGAGATACATTTTATTATTACGGGTCTCATCCCGTGCCCGACGCTAATTTAATCAAATTTATTGCGAATTAAAACGGATATTTAAAATAATGAAAGAATGGAAAGTTGAATGTAAATGTAATCGGTGCTACTTGAAATATTGATCGTTGAAGAAAAATTCTTGCGTAACTTGTTTGGGGTGGAGTATTTTTAAAACGCATTTTTCTTGTAGCCGCACAAAAAGGCTACGGAATTTATTTTTGTCTTTTAAATTAAAGAAACTCGTGATTTTCTCGCGCGCCAGCTCTTCTTTGGCGTTAGTTGCCAGGAACACGTGCAGATGATATCAAGCGGTATCGCACGCGCATATTTAACCATCCGGGAGTATGCAGGTACGTGCAGCAAGGGAACGCACATGTGGCGGTAGTGGGGAGAGGAGGGGAGGGGACAACTAAAAGCATTGGAGCAATAGGATTACGCCGCTGGAGTCTCGGCTTACTTTATTCTCGTCATTTGTGTATAAATAAAGGCCTAATGGAGGAACACGCGTGAGTGCCGGACCAGCGCGGAATTTTTATCGGAAGAGAAGCCAAGGTGCGAGAAGAGGATCGAGCAGAAAGAAAAAGAGACAGGGAGAGAGAGAAGGATAGTAAGGGGGCCTCAAGACGCGACGAATGCGAGATGCGCGGACGTGTCTCTCGTTAATTCGTTGCTGCCGAATACGAGGGACCAAAAGAGAGAGAGACACACACACAGAGCGAGTGAGAGAGAAAGATTGAGCTACAATCTCCTTCCCACCCGGTTCGACTCGGTGGGAATGAAAAAGTGTGGGACACGGAGCGCCGAGCCTCGAAACGGGCGCAGGTGTGAAAAAATCAAGCCACGTGGAGATAGGCGAGGAATGCCGAAGTAGCCTGGAGACTCTCTCGCTCTTTCTCTCTGTTCCTCTGGCTCCGCCGACGAGAAAAACGTCGAAAGGATTGTCTTTATCGATGAGAATAAGAAATGGGAATCGCGCTGCCGCCGCGATGCTTATACGCCAGGATTATTCTCTCTTAACTGCTGCGCGGCCAGATAGCGGAATCTCGTTGGAACTTTACAAAGGCCCACTTTTCTCTTCTCTCAGCGTGATCGGGCCGCCAGTGCCGCGCGCGCAATTGCGAGGGCTTTCAAAGAATAATCCGTCGAGGCGAGAGACAAAGAGCTTGCGCTCGTGTATTGCACGGTATATACATGTACGTGTATATAAAGAGAGAGGCATCGGTCAACGAACACGTCGGCCGCCGAGGAATGTTACCGCGGCCGACTACGAGCTCTCTCGCTCTCCTCGCCTACTATTATTTTTCCCGCGAATCCCGGCTCGAGGAGGAGGCGCGCGGGCTCGTCCAAATTACCGAAATATAATGCCCGGCGCGTTGTAAATCTCCGGCAGAACGAGCCCGCACAATGAGACTCGGCCACGCCGAGACGGCTTACGACGAGAGAACGCTGGGGTGGGGAGGGGCCGAAGCGGTCAGATTGTGCCAAGATAGAGACGCTCGACCTCTCGCCCCCTCTCTATCTTACCGAGCAGCAGCAACGTCGTCAAAACTGGTAGGCCTTGAGAAATTATGCGAACTATGCCTCCTCCGACTAGCTCTCTCTCTCTCTCTCTCTCTCTGAGGCCGGGCTATCTGCGAATTTACGGACTCGCCGCCGGGCTGCTTGATTCGTCCCGGAGTCTCTCTGCCATAATCTGCTGCGAGTCTGAGCGTCTCTCTGCGCGTACCTGCGCGATTCGCGATGGAAGCGCGATATTGGCGCGTGTCCTTTAATCCCATCGGGCCGCTGTGTGTAGCTGGCATCCCAGCGCGGTCAATATATCGAAAGATCGCCGGACACGCATGGTCGCTTGTCTTGCTCTCGGGACACCGCTTCTCGGAACAACTCTGCTTTCGCAACGCGCCCGGCCTATCTCTCTGAGCGTTGACATGGCCTACTCAAACTCGCGCCTCTCTCTCTCTCTCGATATGTGTGTGTGTGTGCGTTCAATATAAATCTCGGCCAACTCTATACGACATTGTAACGACGCACTGCTGGTGTCGCGTATAGAAAACAGGATGTCGATGAAAGGCAGTTTTATATTGAAAATTATTGTTTTTTTTTTTTTATTTCGATGTGTTATGCATTAACTTCATTTGGATTTAAAAAATAAATGATAATGCTAGCACCAGTTTCGATATGGTACAAGGCAGTTTTGAGGCGAAAGGACTTTGACAGTAAAATTCGATAAGAGAGGACTAGGAACAAAGAGCGGCGAGTGGAGAGGAGACGCCTGAAAAATTTAAGCGCATCCAAGTAGCAGAGAAGACAGGGCACACGGCGACGAGTCTCGCTCGCGAATGCTAAGCACGGAAGCCCCTAAAACGTTGGAGTGTGTGGCGCAAGCGAAGCCGCCGCCGGTCTACGCTGGCAAGGAAAACGCGAGCGCGCATAGACCCGAGAGAGAGAGCATGTACGGAAGGAAAAAGAGAGAAGCGCAGAAGTGGAAGGGAGGTGAGTCGGAGGCGCGGCCAGGGCGGTGTCCAGCGGTCAGGCCTGCAAGCCGCCATGTGAATTCTAAAGCGGCCTCTCTCTCCCTCTCGTCTCATCTCTCCGTCGCTCTCTTATCCCCCTGGCATTTCCCGCGGACGCACAATGCCCTCACTCGTATACATACACACACGTAGAATCGCGTTCGCCTAACTTCCAGACGAGTTTCATGAATTTTAATGAAGCTCCACCCCCTCCTCGTCTACCACCCCCTTCAGCCTTCCTGGTCCGAGCTAGCAGAAAAAGTAATAATTGGGCAAGCGGACGGTGCCGGTGCGTGCGAGTTCGCTCTGCTCTGCTCTCCGTCCAGACGCTTCCGTCTCGTAATTTTAATTACAATTTCGCGGACGTGTAAGCTTCGCTGCGAAAATTCGGCTTGTGCGCAGAGCCGACGCTTTAAATTCAGATTGAGTGGACCCCGCTGAACTCGAGTATAGTTTTCTTGTTTTAACTGTTGCTCTTGCGATCGAATAAAAATCACTTTTCTTTTGGTTTTGACATGGGATTTTCTTGTTCTTTTATGAACATCATAATATAGATAACGTTTCAGGGGTTATTATTAATCAACGATTTAGTGATTTTTAAACTCTAAAAATAGAGAAAGGTTTGATTATTTAGAAATCAGTAGTAAAACGTGATCCTGCACGTAATCATTAGTTACCGCATTTGTTACAGCACTAAAAGCCGTAAAAATAGTTACAAATGATGTCACTTCCATTACATGAGGCATCGAGGAAAGCAGATCCCGCGTCCGTGGTATTATTAAAATTCATGAAAAATCAGCGTCGAATTAAAATACAATTTCGGATTCAAATTCGTCCAATTAGTATGATAATCGGCGCTTATGCAAAGGAAAAAACGCGAGCCACATAAGAGAGGAAGAGAGAGAGAGCATGGGAGAAGGGGTAGGAGGAACAGAAAGAGCGAGGGCGACTCATCGTGCGTAGTGGCCGCACCGGTTATACCGAAAACTCAACTTTTTTCCGCGTTCCTCATCTCGGACATCGGAATGCGCGCCACGAGGAATACATAAATAGAGGCCCCCACCCTCCCCCTGTTTTTACCATAGGCTCTGTCGCGCAGCTCGATAATGAGGCCGGAGGAATTTTCCTGACAATTGACGGCGTTTTATTGAAGTTTGCGCAAAACATCGACGCCGCCGCCGCAGTGCTGCGCGATCGACGCAGCCGCCCGCAGCATTGCGGCTACATAGCCACGAGTGAAACGCGACTTGGCGTTATTGGCTATCTGTATACACGCGTGTACACAGCCCCCCACGCCGACGTATAAGCGGCTATGACTCAGGCCACTTGTGTATACACCGTCTGATCGCGAGAGCCCAGGTATATATTGGCCATTGTATGTCGGACAGTTAAGAAACGTTGTGCCGATCGTATAGGAGCGCGGCTGCTGCCCCGGCCTCTGCTCCTGCTGCTTCAGACATTTACATTAAGCCGGCCGCTCGATTATATCAGCTAGAGATCGAGCAATCGGGATTAATTACCGTAGCCGCTGACTCGATACCCCTCCCTCTCTCTCTCCCTCTACCTTTCAGCCTTTGTCGTACGTTCTTTCTCTCTCTCTCTCTGTCCGACTCTATCTATCCTTCTTTCGAATTATCAGCCTGTATTCAGATCCGACATCTTTTTTTTTCTTTCACTTATTTAAGAAAGATAAAGAGAAAAATTAAAATAAAAAAGGGAAACAAAAGTCTTACAATGAACTGCGAATGCATAATGCAACTGGAAGCGTACATACGCGGCAATTAATTCAATTTAGTCAGCGCATGGATTTTTTTTTATTTTTTCCTCAACGTGAACGTCGTACCTCCACCGTAGGTTGCCATTGTTTACGTATGAAATCTGGTTTGGGAAAACGCGAGATTTATTTTAATCGAGTTGACAAAGGCTGATTAAGTTATCTCCCAGGCTATCTTGCGGGCACCGGAGAGAGAAAGAGAGTAGCCCCGAAGAATTGCGACTATGAAGTCTTGCACCGTAATTGCTTTATCTTTCTGCATATTACGTATATACGTGTTTAGCGGCAACAAAACGTATATATTCGCTCTCGTGTAAAAATAATTAATGCTCTTGACCAACTGATTTATATTACTATACTGCCTAATCTAAACTCTATGCCATGTAGACATTTATATCCAAGTAAGAAAGACCAGCGCTACCGATACCAATCACTGCCGATTCACAGTATATAATGTTCACGATAATCGATAAATTTTTACGACAAAAAAAACACCGAATATTTCCAAGCATCGGTCAATTCTAAAAAAAATCTACTTCCAGCTAAAAAATGAAATAACTCCCAACTGACTTGGCCGGTAGCCGTCTCCCTTTAGAAGCGCATAAAATTTAAGAATTCAACGTGACCGGACAGTGGTGGGCACCTTCGAAAAACCGAGCGAGGGATAACAATTTGCCACCCCCGCTACAAGTGCGCGTATAAACGGTAGCCGGACAGGGGGGAGGGGAGCTGGGGTGCAAGAGCGAATAAGAGAGAAGAGCGAGGTGTCGGACAAGCCATTGGCGCGTGCGTAGCCGCTTTTGCTCTCTCTCTCTCTCTCTCTCTCTCTCTCTCTCGCACGCACGAGCTCATGAAATATTAGCGCGACGGCCAGTATACGGCTCGGCTCCCTTTGATCAGTCCCGGAGAAAATTGCCCGCGTGCGCCTCCCGCCAGGTCCCGCGAGGGAACGCCGCCGCTCCGTCGGGGCTGCTATATTGATTTAATACCGCACCCTAGTCGCACCCCCCCTCCTCCCCTTACTCCTCTTCCTCCCCCTCCCCCGAACTCCGCTGCTCTCTTTCTCTTTTTCTATATACCTTTCGATCTTTTTAGGCGCGAGTAATCGCCCGAGAGCGGCAAGCTCGCGTGAGCTAGCACGATGATCTGCCTCTGTTTTTCCGCGTTCAACTTTCACAGACTGCTGCTGCTGCTCGCTGCATTTTTTATGACACAACGCTTAAGCTCGCCACGCCGGACGATAAATTACTTTATGACAAACGCACTTTATTCTCTTTCTCTCCGTTCTTCCTTTTTTCTTTTCATAATGAATTCGGATCACGGCTCGTTCCGAGTGGATCTCGGGCTCTCTTGACCCCCGGAATCTTGCGCCTGTCACATTCAATCCGTCGCGAAAATTGCCCGGATCAATTTATCTCGTCGATGTACGTGGGCTCATACATAAAGAAAACTATAATACGGAAAAAGTTTCTCCGGCTTCCGAGCGGTCCAGTAGTGTCCAGAGACTAGGGATGGGAGGAGAGAGGCCTGCTCCAGAACGATCCCCCTGCGGCCGGAACGGCGTTACGTTTGCGTCTTGCGTTACCACCGAGCTCCCGGTTATTCTTTCATTCGGCTACGGTCCGTCCGTTCCGAGCGCGCGACGGTCATACCTTATGTATGCCACGACGCCGGCGGCGGCAGCCTCATCCCCGCGAGCGGGTTCTAGCTCGCGTCATTTCGTATTCGGCGCTGACCGGCCACCACTTTCGCGTGGTCGCCCTCCGATTACGTGCGTCTCCCTGCCGGCGATCTCTGTGCCGCGGCGGAGGACGAGGGCAAGTCGCCGGGAATACATAAAAGGTCCGCTCTCGTCCCTGACTTTTGGCCTTTGTGAGCGGCGAAGCCAACGACAAGTGGTCTACGCGTCGGATTTAGCGAAGTAAGCACAGCCCATAGCGTAGCGCAGTGTCCTATAGCGCTACATCGACAGCTGACGAAGACGTAGGCGTTAGCTCGTGCTTTATCGGTGATAATTTTCAATTAGCGCGGATATTGATGAGCTTAATAAACATAAATTTTTCCACGCGGTCGCGATGAAAGCGCGCGGCAAAAGGAGAGGAAAAGAAGCAGCAACTCTAACGACGCGAGGCAGATTACCGGGAATAAATCTCGCGCGCGAGAGCGTTCAATTTGTGCGCACTCTCTCGGCGGCGCGTCGTGCCCATCGGCGGCGGCAGCTTTCGCAGGAGAATATGAAAGTGGCTTATCTATCGAAAGCAATATTGCCGATATAATTAATGCGGAGAATAGCGCTGTACGCGCGCGCGCTGCCGTTTAACCCATAACAAAATAAACACTGAATGCATTAAAACGTCGGGCATGAATAATAAAAGAGGCATTAATAAAATTTACCCTAATGGAACCATCAAACCGCGCGCGTTATTAATGCACGCGTAATGCCTAATGAATAAAATAGCAATCGGTAATAAAGAGAAGAAGTCGATCGTTCGCCTGTGTAGAGGGAGATAGAAGCCGCGATCGGGAGGAAGGGGGGGGGGGAGAGTGGGAGGAGCGAGAACTATGGACAAGCGCGACAAAACAGCAGTCCCAGCTCGCACGCATACATCATATATAAGCTCTAGCCGAAGGAGGATTTATCGCACAATTAGCGACGGCTGACGCGAGTACGCGCAGGCGTGTGCGTGCTCGAGAGAGAGAGAGAGGAATAACTCTCCGGCCCGGGGAACCCCCTCGTCGGGGCCGGTGGCGCGCGAGACT
This sequence comes from Anagyrus pseudococci, assembly GCA_030522585.1. NCBI lineage: Eukaryota > Metazoa > Arthropoda > Insecta > Hymenoptera > Encyrtidae > Anagyrus > Anagyrus pseudococci. The sequence continues at coordinate 16,419 of JAPYYQ010000441.1, forward strand.
CGCGACCGGTTTTTAACTTTCCAGCTCCGTATAATCGGCGAACGAGTAGCGATCGCGACGCGAATTTATTGCGCGCGGCCGAGCCCCCGCGACTATAACCGGGCGCACATTGTATCGCGAATTTGCGACTTATCCGTAGCCAATAAACATTTTTGCCGGGGCTTTATCGGCGCGTATCGGGGGGGCCCGCTGCCACCTCGGCCCCGCACGGCTCCACAGCCGATCGCGTTCACGCGCGCGCTCAGCGGACACCGATTAGACAAGTAGCTGATATTCGGCGCATCGGCTCGGCCAATGTATCTCTCTCTTTCACGCTCTCTCTTTGCGAGTGATTCGTTGGACTCACTGGCCTGGCTATCGGACCTGATCGTATATCTGTCTGGTGCTCCCTTCCCTCCTCGTCCGAGTGAAAGACGACGGTGTCTGGTTTGCAGCAGCAGCTCGACTTATATACCGATCTCGCGGTGGCGTTATGCAATAGTCACGTTGCAGACCTGCCAGCGATTGAAGAACGCAAAGATCTAGGAGAAAGGAAGTACTTGGGATCTCGTTAGAGTTGAAATATGTAAAGGAATAAATAAGTTCCGAAACCATATGAAATTTCCGTCTAGGTCAAAACAATCGAGGATTTCAAGTACCTGGCGACCTTTATGGCACATTAAACTACTCCACTCGCTGCATAAAGCAGGACTGCTGCTGCTCTGATTCTTCGAGGCCTGTGTAACTTATAACCATAGGCGGGCCTCTTCGGAAGAAACGAGAGGCGGAAGCAAATCCCACAAACGTCTCTTTGCGACATGTACAGAGGCCTCGGTATATACATATTCCTATACCTACATGTGTATGCAGGTGTATATAGTATATGTACATATATCTATATAAGCTACAGCAACCCCTCCAATCCGTTCCAACTTCTCGATGGTTGAGCTGCTGCTACTGCATTAGCAGTGAGCGCGTAAGAGAGAGAGAGAGAGAGAGAGAGAGAGAGAGAGGGCGGCCGTAAGACGAAGCACTTCCTGCAGTAGCGGGCCGCGGTAGCGAGTAACCCAATAAGACTACGGCGCGCGTTGGATTACAAAGGGCGCCGAATCAAAGTCCGTTTCGTTTTATGAACTATCAAAGGCCGTGGCCTCGTTTGAGCGCGAGTACAGGCCGCTACCGAGAGCTAAGCGAGAGGGAGATTCAAAAGCGCCGCACACCCGCGCTCCGTCGACTATACCACTACTACCCTGCCGGATTTTACGTATATACGTTTGAGTGTGCGCATGTGTATGGGTATACTGCTACTGTCGCGCGAGAACGCCCAGACTCTAGAGCCGCGCGTGCGATCAGTGAACGGCTGAGGGACCAAGCGACAGAGACTAAATGGCCTCTTTGACAGAACGGACGTGCAGCCATTGCACACCTGTGCATTGGCTCGCAATGCTATTTGCGCGGAGGAGAAAATCAATGAGATTTATTCGATACGTCGAGAGCGAATTAAAGCTCGACGAATCTTGTAAGTTATATTTAATTCGTAAAAGTATAATTACAATAAACGCGAGTTAATTTTTCCCGAGGAATCGTACGGTTTTTTTTCCTTCGAGATTGGTATGACATAATAAAATTCTAATAATTTAATAAGCAGTTCTCAATAAAACTTCGAGCTACCTGCGATATCTGAATTTCTAACAGCAATTCGTTAAATTTCTCATGGATATTTCATAAAACCAGATTGATTTATGCCAAGCAGTCAATTAGCCGTGTGTGTATATAGCATATCTATGATATACAAATTAATGAGAATCCTAAGGTAAGGAACGTCATAAATATGATTTCACTTACGGCTCTCGATTTACCGTTCAATTTTGCCCAACGCAATTTCTGCTCGTATTTACGATTGCCGAACGAAGCGTGCGAGCGCGTGCTTATACTTGATTTCTGGCAGAGATTGCGATCATTACGACTACTCTCGGCCTGCGCGCAGAGCTTTAAGTAAAGAGGATAAAAGAAAAGAGGAATTAACAGATGAAGAAATGTAGGACACAAACGGCTGCTGCGCGACGGACGAGGAGGAGGCAGTGGAAGGATGGATCGAGGAAGAGGGCAAAAAATAAGTATCCGACGGCTGTACGAAAAGGTCTTATAAGTATAAGGGACTAAGAACTGCTGCAAAGGGCTGGGGGGGATAGAGGAGGAGGAAGACGGCGTCTCCATAAATCACGTTAATAAACAGCAGCGGCCGCGGCTGCGGTGTCGGCGGCTCGAGAATGCAGGACATGCATATGCACGGGGCCTCCACGTTCATGTATGTATTCCGGCCTTTTCCGCTCTTCCTCTCTCGGCTCTCGTCGTTTTTGCGACCCTCCTCTCTCTCTCTCTCTATTCTGTGTCCTTCTACCAACGCGATGAATACCTCCCGAATTTCGTTCAGCCGACACGCGCTCTTCTCCCAGCGCTACGACTATGGCTTCGAAATTCTAAATTCTATATTTCGCGTTGGGCAATTCGGTTATTTCGTAATTAGCGGAAATAGAAATCGACACCGAAGCTGTTGATATGTAATTATTGTATAAGTTTAACCAAACGACAGTGTCACTAATGCTAAATGACACGGCGATCAGTACGTAATAACTTTTGGATTCTCAATGAAAAGAGGAATCGAACAAAAAAAGAGAAGAAAGGAGATGAGAAGCGTCCGCGACGTGTCATTTTAATAGCTCATGACGCAAGTTGACCAACAACAGCCGCGCTATGCTTTGCCGCTTCGTGTTTCTCCACCCCCGTACCCCTCAACCCCCCTTTCAACGACACGGAGCACAAGAGCAAAAGAGAAGTCGGTGGACTAAGGTATACACCCATCGAGCAGTCATGGCGCGTGACGAACGAGTGACTAAATTGTCTTTAAAACGCAATAGCTCACCTTCCTTGGCTATCTTTTTCTGCGGAGCCGAAGCCCTGTCCCCCCTCCCGGTCCGGTTTGTATGTCCCTTTTGTCGGCGAGCCTGAAGAAAAAGTTCGCGCCTCTGATCTCACCGCGCTCGCTTCCATCTCTCGCGCGATTTTTAGGTTGTTTATCTACTTATTATGTCAGACCGGGCTAATTGGGCATATTTGCGGGGATGGCGTGCTCGCACGTATACACACACACGGGCAAGAGCTTTGGCGACACTCTTCCGCTCTCTTTTTCCTCCGGCCTTTTATATTCGAGAGAGATAGAGAGGGAGCTACAGGCCCGCCTCTCGATTCTCTCACGCTTATCTTGCCCGCTTTTTCTCGCGTGAATATTTCGCGTACGCGAAACTACTCAGCCCCCTTCCCCCAGTTGCGTGCGTAGGTATGTTGTCGAGGGAACGATGATCAGCTGCGCAAGAAAAGTAGTATAACTTTCGCCGGCGCGCTCGTCACTGTGCTACACGCCCATTCGTCTTTTCGAGAAGGATGTATACGTACTCCCCTGTATATACTACTCAAGAGCTGTTCTTTTTCTTGTTCTCTTCTATCTTTTTTTCTCGGTCGATTGTGCAGGACCGAAAGATGCATTGCTTCATTTGGCAAGTGAAAAGCTCTCCTTCTCGCGATACTTGTCAATTTTTTTTTTTTATTTTTTCTCTCCACTCTTTTTTAACGTCTTCGAGCATAATTAATGAAAAACTGTGCAGAATTCAAAAGTAAATGATTCTGCGCAAAAGATAGCCCAATTTCGCTGGGTTGAAAGGGTCACATCGAGAAAGAGCTCGTATACGAAAAGGGATATACGCCGGATACGTCGCGGTAGTGTAAAAAGCTGCGTAAGAGAGACCTTTCACCCCGGGCTCATCGTCGACGTCCTCGTCCTCGTCGTCGCTCTGATTACTCATCCCCGGGGAATAATTAAAACCCACGGCCGTAATTAGAGGGACTGCTGGCCCATCGGATCTCCCTCTCTTTTCCCTTCTTGCCCGCAGCTCTCGGCATCTCAATCTCGCGAATTAAAATCTCACACGTATGCGTGAGCGCGCGAGCCCATTTGAAAGTTAAATATCCCGGCTATACCCATGCAGGGATGAAGCGGTCCTCGCGAGACGAGATTGGCAGAGCCGAAGAGAAAGAAAGAGCAGTAGAGAATCTCGTGACGCGGGAGTAGCCGTCGGATTAACATGTTGATTTTTCGCGCGCCGATACCCTACACACAGCGGCGGAGCATCGAATTATGACGCTCGATTTGAAAGTTTAATCCGAGACCCGGAGAATTTCATTAGGCGGTGCCTTTGGTAAGCGCCGAAGTGGCGTATCCGAGCTTACACGGGGAAAAACAGTCTTGGCGCGAAGGAAAGAGAGAGGGAGGTGCAAAGGCGAGAAAGGGAATGATCAGCGATTTAGGGACGGAGGGGGGGGGACGAAGAGGAGGAGTAAATCTAATCGTCGAGCGAGGAAGAAATCGCGCGGTTAATCCCACAAGCTTTCTCCCTGTCTCTTTCTCTCCCTCTCTCTCTCTTGCTTTGACGTTAGCTCGTCAGAGTGGGCACGAGGGCCGCATACACAATGCGCCCGCATGGTACAGCAAAGTTCCCCGGCGTGCGGTAAGCCCGGCGTCGATTTAATAATGGAATGCTCCCTCGCTCACTCTCTCTCTCTCTCTCTCTCTCTCTCTCTCGCCTGGATCCCGATCTCTCGACTAACGCGTTACAATTTTTCCTCGGCTGCTGCGCAGCGACAGTAGCAGGAGCAACAGTATAGCCTGCCGTGCGGGGAGAGCGAGATGAGCGCTTCGAGGGTCGTCGTCGTGGTCGTCGACTGCGTAGTCGCGGATACGTTGGCGCTACGTGCTACGTGAGTGGCATGTGCGAGAGATGCGCGAAGCTACAGAGCTCGTGCATGCCAGCCCGAAAGAGGGAGAGAGAGAGAGCGAAGAAGAGCCGGAGGAAAGCCGAGGGCGGCACGTAATCTATTTGTCGGACGACCGCGGCGCCAAATTCGACGGGGGGCTTGCTGTGCGCGTGCTGATGAGAAGGGCCTCGATTCTACCTCCCACTAGCAACCCAGCCCCCCCTCTCTCTTTCTCTCTCTTTCTCTCCGAGCTTAATGTCCGCAGTACTCGAGTAATTGTATTGCACAACCCCACCCCCTCCCACACACACCCTCCTAGTAGCATCCCCGCAAATGCATATTCAATTGCGCGAGAGTTCGAGCGCTCGAGATTAGCCAAGGCGTCCTCGGCTTTTTTCCATTACTACTCCTCGGGGGGTTGTGCTCTCCTCCTGTATTTGCAATTATTCGGTCGCGGCCTACATCGTATCGCCCGTTCAGATCAACTCGATTTTTGTTTTCTCTCGAACAATGCACTCGTGGCTTGAGGCTCATTGCGCTGCAGAAGTTGGAATTGCTCGAGCGAACGAAATTTGAATTTTTCTTTTTTTTTCTCCAATTTTCGAAAAAACGAAGAAAAACATGTCGTCGTGTACGCGCAATATTCGCGTGCGCTGCACCGGGGAAACTCACTAACTAACGTTAAAGCAGCATAATAAACAAGTTTAAACAAAAATAACGAGGCTGTTTTCCAGATTGAATCTTGCCCGCGACGCGTACATTAAAGTTTATTGGCCTGGGCCGAATAATTCAGCGACGCGGGGCTCCTGTAAATCCAGCGAGGCGCGTATTTTAGCGCTCTTTCTGCCCCCCCCTCCACTACCCCTTTAATAATAAACCTTAAAATTAGCATTACCGGGCTCGCTGGCTCGCACTGGTCGCCGCGAACCAACAAGGGGCGTCGTCGAGGCCAGGGGAGAGGGGAGGGGGGGAGCTTAATGTCGCCAGGGAAAATCGGCGAAAAATGGCTCGATAATTAACGCGAAATTTAATGTTTTCGATGCGTCGCGTCCGGCGTGTGGGTCCACCACAGCGTTGGCCTGGCTTATATGCGTGTGCACCGCTCTCTCTCTCTCTCCCTCTCGCCCACTACGACCGCGGACCGGTTCGCTCGCGTGGAAAAAATCATTAAATCGTGGCCGGGCCGCCGGCCGGCTAGGCTCACCGGTTCCGCAGGCTACTACCGCGATTCGCGCGCGGATACGAGCGCCGCGCGCGCCGAGAGTAATACGGTGCATACATATTTATGGGGAAGGACGCGGCTTCCCCCCCCCTCTCCCCTTCTGCACTCCCTCCTCCCCCGACCGCGTCTCCCTTGGCTCTCTTTCGAGCCGCTGCTTTTACCGCTTATATATTAATTACCGACGCCCGTTAACGATCGCTCGGTCGACTGCGGCCGAAGCTCTGTGTGTACGTGTGCACGTACAGCGCTGCCGCCGCAGCAGCAGCATTATAGTCGCGGTTAGAGGATGACGCTTTTTGCTTTGCGCTTTTTTACGTACACCTGGAAATTGATTGATAAGCTTTTTAATTGGTCGCGCCGATCCGAGAGAGCCTCTCCTGCGCCGGGGAGTATCTCGAGGCCCTCAAGGCGATAGTACAGCACGCGGGGGCAATCTTTGTTCGCGCACACGTCACTTGGCTTCAAATTATTTTGTCTCGCATTAGCATCCGTTTGTCGTTAAAGTGAAAAATGGCAAATGTCTGGCTTCGCTTGGATGACCGATAATTTTCCCATAGCCGCAATGTTCTTGGCTTGGCCTTACTACACGGAAAGCGGTCGTCGTAATCATTGTTTTAATGGAGCGACCGAGAAAATTTGCAAGTCCAGTGACGAGGGGGAGGACTTGGGGGGGGGGGCGATTAAAATATTCACGATTAACGATCGGCAATTTTAGGCCCGAAAGCTAAGAAGTAAATAGCAGAGTGAGACGGCCATTACGCAGAGGCGCTGCGTATCCTTTAACTTTCGCAGATTTCGTATATATAAATTAATTTAATGGCTCATTAAGGCTCCTCGGAAATTGTGAGACTCTTAAAATAAACGGCACAACTTCATTTGGCCGGCTTGAAGCAACGAGCGCTTATCAACAATGTTTAAATATCTTTCCGCGAAACTGCAAGAAAATGCAAATAGCCGCGAATATCATAGCTCGGAAGAATGTGCGTACTTCAGTATACAGGAGTCAGATCGACCGGAAATCGTATAAAACTTCGGAGCGTGACTCGAGCAGCTCGGCAACACATGCAGTGGTACAGTAGGAAGAAAAAAGTCAACAACAGCTAATCGGCGTGAGAAGAAAACAGCAGACAGAGTCGAGCGTGAAGACGCGAAGGTATACATATAGCGAGAGAGATCGAGAGGTGGCAAGAGAGGGACGAGGCGTCAAAACGAATGTCGCGTGTAAGCTATTAAGGCCGTCCGTGTCGCCGGAGACGCCAATGAATTGCACGCTCGCGGGGGTCAGCGATTAAATCGTCGCCGATGCGGCGCGGTAGTAGGCCCTGTGCCTCATATTCCCTCCTACCGAGAAATCGCACCCGCGCGCGGCTCAAGCCGAGAGGGACGCGCCGTCTCGCTCGGGTCTTCATTACGCGACGTGAGCTCCTGCGAGAAGTAGAGGCAAGAGAGATGGAGAGGCGGCCGGCTAACGAACGGCGAGCATGGGCCTCGGTTAATTGCGATCATTAACGTCCTGGCGCGAGAGAAGAGCGTAGGCCAAGAGCAGATCCAACGGTGATTTCCTCGCGGCAGTGTACGTATAGCCTCATGAAAGCCGATCGCGATCGAGGCTGTGCTCTCCCCCCCTTGAAACGCTACTGCTACTGCTATTGCTCAGCTATATATACCGTGTAGATACAGCGGGCTGGAGAAAGGCCGATTATTCCACTTACCCATGGCATCTGAAACAGAAAGGAGAGAAATGGTTAAGATCGTGCGCGCTTGCGAGAAGTCTATAATGTATGCTCGTATCTGTGTGTGTGTGTGTATGGGTGTGTGTGTGTACTGCATTGCAATGGCTACTGCTTCGGCTTTTTCGTGGAAAAGCTTGCCGATTGACTCATCGTTCAATTCACAACGTTACGAGTAATTCGTCGCTTTAAATCGCGCTTAATAGATACGCTCTCCTAGTTTGGGCATTCGCATCGTGTACGGATAGGAGTATATGTGCGCAAGTTGCTCGCTTAACAACTTCATTTTATTCTGAAATATGTTTATAACTCGCGAACGTCCGGACAGTTTGGAATTTCTTATTTTACTTTTCTACTTTTAGCGATACTCTTCAAATATGCATTCAAATTTTCTAAGTTCACGTAAAATTATTAATTTTAAGAAAGAGTGTACGTACAGCGAAGAGCACTAGTAAGAGATTTCTGCTTATAAAATACAAAAAGTACAAAAGTACACAAAGGGAATTTGCTTTACAAATACTGTTGGTTCGCTGTCGAAAATTGTAACTATGGATCAAAACATGTGCCTCCATTGTTTCATCAACGCCGAAAGTAGAAGAGCCTCTTTTTTTTTTAATTTTTAGTGAGAGGAAATATCTTTGCTTTACGAAAGAGAAAGAAAGAGTAATACCGCAGATGAAAGCTGGAGGGCTCAATTTTACTTCGTGGAACTAAGCGGTTGGCGAATATTGACGCAAGTGAGATATCGTTAAATTGATCGCTTTTTGATTAGAACCCGATTTCTCGGAATTCAAATAGTTCTATACAGACGTGAATATAGATAAAGTCCTGTTTATTATGCATATGCAATGGTTGTTCTCAATTTATAACAGATGTAAATATTTAGATTTAGCCAATGAGAAAATCAATTCTTCACGTGTACCGTTAAGAGCTTGGAAGAAAAGAATAATCATTTCAAACGGTTTCACCATTTTTTTACTTTGCAACATAACTCGGACGTAATTTGCCCAATCGCACAGCCAGTGCTTCGATCAAGCGTGAGAAAATTCTCAGAACGTGAAGATGTAAAAAAATATGCATATGAAAATATCCAAGAGAGAGAGAGCTTGAAGATCAAGCGCAGATCTTGAATTTTTTCATTCAAACTCACGAGACCTGACTAAAATGTTAATACCATCTGGTCAACATTTTCTTCTTTTCTCAGAAAAAACAACATGCCAAGAGATAAACAAGGCGCTCGAAATTTCAGATGAACCCGGTGGATCAACGTGCGTCACTGCTGCGCTCGTCGCAATAAAATCTCGTCTGATTAACGCCGCATCTTATCTTCTCAAACTATCCAGAACGAGACTTTGCGCTTCAAACTCACTGTTATCCTTACAAACGATACTTGATGCTCATTAGGTCGTCAGTGGCGCATCGAGCGTAAAGGTCGTAAGCAAGGGAGATCGGGAGATCCGGGTGTTACATGGCCAAGCGCGCACTTCTCTCTTTTTTGCCCGCGCCCGCAGAAAAACGTTTCGTTTCAGGACGTTAGAACGTGACTGGCCGCCGTCGCCGCGTGGCTGGAGGCTGATTTCGCTGGAATCCGTTCCCGCATTGTCACCGAAACTGATGCGGAGCGTGCTCGCTTCTATGTGTGCCTTTCTTTAGCCTTTCGCTCTCGCGCGCCTCAGATTAATTGTGCAAAAGTCGCCGCGGGAGAGATAGAGAGAGAGAGCCTGACGCTGCTGCTATAGAAGCGAGAGAAGCAGCGGACAAGAAGCGGAGCCGAAAAATTGAAACCGGATCGGATTCGACGCTTTTGGGAATTCGCTGACGTGTTACGTCTTGGCCCTCCCTCCAGCTCCTTCTGTTTGACTCCAAGGCAGCCCGTTATCGAATTTCTCAATTTAAATCCTCTTTCGCTGCTACAAAGGCTATACAATTACCCTGGCCAGTTGGCTTTATAAACACATTATTCGCGGCGAAGTTGAGCACGGAGGAAGGGCAGGGGGAGGATGAGAGAAGCAGAAAATTGCAAATGAGTAGAGTGGCGCGCGGGGATAGGCTGGCGAAGGGAGAAAGAGAGCGCGAGGATTTATTGTGCTTCATCATATCAATTTCGCTTTTTGCGCGGCTCTCCGGAGCAGCTGATAAAAACAATTTAATTCGGTTATAATAACAAGGCATTCGAGTGCTTTCTAAGTGCTCGTTTAACGAAACTAACGATAACGATAAATTAGAGCCCAAGGGTCGTGGACAAGAAGTTGACGCGGCCGACGGCTATTGCTGCCGCAGCAACGTCGCTAAAAAGTTCGTCAAAAATGTAAAAACCGGGGGGACCGGCAGGAATAACTCGCATACCCGGGGCCCTGTCTCTCTAAGCGAGAGAGCGCGATTTTCTCGCGCAAAAAAGCAAAAAGGCGTCGCCCTTGGATTACCATTTAAGAAACGCTAAATTAGTCTCCCGCGCGTTTCGGGAGCGACGCTCACTCTCTCTCTCTCGACGTGACGCGAGCGCGAACGCCACTTCGTCAATTACCCGGAGAAAACTTTTTTCCTCGTCCCCTTACTCTTCCTCCTCCTTTGACTTCTACTCGCCTCGTTGCTCTTTTCCAAAGACTTTTCGGTTTCTTGCAGCTCGCAACTATTTTTTTTGCCAAACGACATTTAGTTTCTTATAAAATATAAATAAGCGGTCGAGGAGAGTAACGCGCGCGCCCGGTCCGTTCGTTGGGAGCGGAGAAAAAGACAAAAGCCAAAAAGAGAGCCGGAGAAGAAGATAAAGCGAGCGAGTCCATCTACATTCCTCTTAACAAATTTCGAGAGCCAATAAAAACTTGTCATGCCTTGGGGCCTGACGCCTTGGCATTAGAACGTCCTCTCTCGCAGCCAGAGACCGACTCTCGGACTCTGACGACAGACTGGCACACATATAGCCCCTCGGAGGCATCGATTATTTTTATCCTGCTCCTCGCTCGGAAGGAGGCAGACGCCCGTACTTCGCGCTGACCAGAACTACGGCAAAAAGTAATTACTTCAGTCTCCGATATTTATTGGGCTTTGGCCTCTCGCTGCGCGACTCGATCGCAAATAATGTTATTCAAGAAGAAGAAGAAGAGACCACGCCGTTCGGTTTACGAGTGTGTTCGGTTATTTAAACATTTGCGGAGAATAAAAAACCAGAGAACTTTAATTACCATAACCGAAGCAGCGTAATTAGCAAGCGAAGTTTTTCGGGGGGAAAAAGCGTGCGTCCGGGGTTAATTAGTTTTCGGCAGCGGTTTAAAAATCGGTAAAATAGCAAAAACAAAATTATAATGTGTAAGACTCACGCGCAGTTATAACTAATCCTGGCCAAGTTGAAATATTCGGCGATTCACTTTGCGTACATCTCTCTCGTCGAGAGAAATATTGAAAGGCAGTTCGCGCGAGGGGCAAAACGATAAAACCGTCAGTTATTTGCCAAACTCGCTCGCTGTTGACTCGGCTGTAGGCTGTATTACTTGTTACATCGGTGTCAAGTATACCGAAAGAGAGAGCGGGGGGCATAATCCACAAAACTATCACGAAGTCGTAGATCAGCAAATCTCCTCGGCAGATCGGGCTTGGCCTAGCACCAAATCTCAGACGGTGTGGGCTGTTGCTGATGCGACTTCGATAGCGATCGGCGCACAATTAAGATCAGCGTGTAATTCGCCAGGGGGGAGAGGCGCTCGAGGACGCGGCAGCGACGCGTGCCTCCAGATCGTGGGTGGCGCGGTTCACCCCCATCTAGCGCACGTGTAATTAATGTACCCGACGTAGCTGGACGACGCTACGTCTATCTGTCATCTCGTTCCCTCGTCTCGGTACATCGCACTTTCTCTCCCTCTCGCTCTTCCCCGGTTTTCTTACTCGTTCCACGTAATATACCCTAACCATAAACGTTAAAGCAGACTCGTTTTAATCCGTCAATTTTTGCAAATTACATAGAATGCAATTAACAACGTCTTCATTCTCTGCTGATTTTTCAAAGATAGCATTATGTAAATTGGGAATAGGGAAAAATCGCTAATTTTCGACTCTCCATCTGAAACGAGTTCTACCGTGCGGCGGCACGATGGAAATAAAAAAAAAAGAAAAGAAGCGCTCGGGCTAAATTACTTTCCATTAAGTTCAACTTCACTTAACGCGCTAGCATTCGTCAAGTCCTCTCTTACTGGCCGTTCCAACTTCGGCGGACATTTTTCGAGCTCGCGGCAAAGTGCAGAGCCGCGCGGAGCGGGCACCTATTAATAGATCATCACTCGAGACAAGCCCGAGCGCGCGAGCGATCTTATCGTTTTATATATATACACGCGCACGCTGGGTAGCTCGTTACACTTCGCTTGGCTCGCTATGCGCGCGTGAAAAGCCGAAGTGCGGGGTAATAAGAGCGTGCGAGGCGCGCGTGGTAGGCCAGCTGCAATCCTTCCGCCGTGGAATTTCCCTTGGCCGGTGTCGGCTTCGCCCTCCCGGCGCTCTTATATACCAACGTCCAAAATAAACTGTCGCGCCTCGTAATCTTCGAAAATAAACAGTACGATCGCGAATTCCGGAGGATAGAGTCGGAGACGCAAGCGAGCGCCAGATAAAATAAAGTTTCCCCGGGCGCTCTCTCGGCATACCTCTACACCGTCGTGTACTCTCTTCTATCGCGAGTCGACCTTTTGAAAATTTGTACGCGCTTCGGACGAAACGGCCAAGTCGAAACATTTATTGCGCTTGCCCCTCTTATGCCACCCCAGCCCATCCCCCGACAAACATTTCGGTTAATCGACAGAGCTACAGTATTTACGTATACCCACGATTTTTTGCTCGATAACGCATTTGTTTTTATTTTCGTGTTTTCAATGCAATTTCAAAAATATTTATTATACGATGTTAATACATGAAATTCTCGCAATATTGCAATGTTTACAATTTTTTATCAGAGCCAATAATTCAAGTGCGCGTAATTGGATTAAATTTTATGAAGAACGTAAACGCGTTTTTTCGTTAATTCAATTACGGCAACACCTGCGAATGAATTAAAAAGTGGGAAATTGTTATGAGGCTCTTATGCTGATGTCAGACGGTGTACATAATACAAATACGATTCCGTCCTACAAGATGAATCATCTTTTAAATGCTTACCCTACAATGAATAGCTATATACGATGTGTATAACTGTTGATACGAAAAACGAGTGCGTCTTATGTCACGTTCGAAGATACGAAGCGCTGACGATAAAATTAGCATTAAAAATCCATTGGAAACAAATTAAATATTAAAGAAATACTCTTCGACGCTCTTTCAGAATAAGCGCGCGCGCACGTTTATGTGTATAAAAAGAAAATAATCGGCATTAAAATAGCAGAGCGGATAATTTATTAATCTATGCTAAAACGGTCCCCGCGCACATTTAAATACTAAAAACTTTTTCTCTCTCGATGTTTCAGAGGCCGCTGGAGCAGATCCAGTGTCCGCCAAGGGGAGGCAGTTCAGGCCCGTAAGAAATAAAGCGCATGCCCATGTGGAGAGATGAGCTTGAAAATGGCCAATCAACGTGAGACTCGTGCCACTGACCGAATGGACAAAAGTAAATATTGCGAGTCGCGAGGGGGCCCTCTCCCCTTCTCCTGGCCATTAAGACAGAGAGGGCGCGCGATTAAGAGAGAACTGGCAAGGTAAAAAACGAGCCGGCCGCGCGCGCGCGCGCGCGGGGGCCGGTTTAAGACTGCGCGCGCACCGCGCGTCGATGAGCCGGTTAATTGGTGTTCTATGAATTTCGCGGCAGTTACCGCGAAGAGGAGTCGGGCCCAGACAGCGATGCGCGCCAGCTTCTTCTGAGGCACGAATGGGGGGACCGAAGAGAGCGCCAGACGACGAACGGGGACGATGAAATGCCGGAGGGGCACTCGAGACGACGGCGAAGCGGTCCCCCGGCAGCGTCAGCACCGCCGCCGAGCCATCGAGGAATTTTAATTATAAATTAGTTGATTAACTCAATAGTGTTTTTGCTCGCGGCGACACTGGCTGCCTCCTCGTTCTCTCCCCTCCCCCCGGCGCACGCAGCCCTCTTCTCTTTCATTCTCTTTCTCGATCGCACACGCGTGCTTCTGCATTGTACGTACGCGAGAGCACGACACGTCCTCGCTTACTCCCTCTTGGACCACAAGCGGTTCTTCTCCGCGCTTCTCGTGTTGGATCTGTACGATTCGATTTAACCTTTCGAAATTTGGCATTGATTAATGTGCTTAAACGATACGAGTTTGCTATACGTTTTTTCCTCCTGCTCGTTTAAATCGAACGTTTTTAAAAACCCACTTAAATCGAGAGTTTCACACTGTTTAACAGATGAGCAATAATATACGAGAGGGATAACGCGCGCATAGCTCAGCTGGTTTTGCCGCTCGCAAATCCATTGCAAAAGGGAAAAGAGACGCGTGAATTTTTTTTCCACGCTGGGATTAATGAAATTTACAAGTCCGACAGACAGAATATTCTTTTTATCAGACGTAAGCACGACGACGACGACGGCGACGACTACAGATTAGATTGTCGAGTAACAAAAAAGAAAAGAAAACGAAAAAATTATCTCGACATCTCCGTGTTCAACAGGCTTTGGCCGTCAGCAGGTTTTCAACGTTTCCCAGGCGCAAAGTAGCATATAGAAAAGACAGCTCGAGACGGTCAGAGCGTCAACTACCGAATTAGCAGTGAGTTAACGTCTTTGTCAAAGCTGTAGAGGCGTGTTTCCATTCGAAATGCAGAATATCGGAGTAAAGGTGTCGAGGGGACACTAAACTGCAGCAACACTCTCGGGCCTCTCCCTCTCTCTCTCCGGAGGAGGCTAAAGGCGCACTCAAGATCGAATCCTGTTAAACGAGTTCTTATGTCTGATTTGCTTATATGTCATTTCAGAGACAAGGAGGAAAAAGACTACAGGATCCGTCACGCTCGCCGAGTGTTATATACTGCTTTAAATCATAATTCAGGATATTCTCGACTCCAAGGACGCAACCTTGATGTTAAAATATGTATTAACAGTACACCCCATTGGAAATATTTTAATTGGCACCTCGAGACATTCCGAAAGCCTGAATAATCATATAGATATACAATTTTCTTTGCCATTTACAATTTAACGATTTATTATTCGTAGCGAGTAAAACAATTATTTTACTCTTTGAAGTACAATTTAATACTGTAAGTAGAGAGACACTTTTGTATTTGAAATTAAGCATGAAAATAAAATGCGTTTAATAAAATGATAAGAACGGGTTGAGAACCATCATCCCGAAAGATGCATCGGCATCAAAGAGAGAGAGAGAGGCAAAGAAAGCGCGGGCTCGCGCGAGACGCTTGGCACGAAGCTACAATGGCTGTCAGAGATGCGCGTCGGCATGCTCAATATTCCAAACGCGTTCCGTTTGATATTAAATAAAATATGCGAAAAATTTTCACGAGGGCAGAAGAGAGAAGGCATAAGTTGCTGCGAACGTGGAGAATAACAAGCGAGGCATTTTGACATGACTTTCTACAATTGGCAAAATGTCACTGCGCTCGACAAAAATTAAATAAACGCCCGGCTCGCTTGGGATACGTATTAAAATTGAAATAAACGAGAAACGAGGGTAAACAAAGAGCGTTACAACGGTGCATTACATTATTACGGACGCAACACTGTACGCGCGCGAATGGAAATATTGGCAATGGAAACGTAGAACGAAGCCCAGTGACGTATATAATTAAATGTTTTGGAAGAGTTAATGGTTTTTTGCCGGAACCGAGAGAGAGAGAGAGAGAGAGACGCGGTTAAACTTTACAGCAGAAGCCATAGCGCGCGCTCTCACCTGCCTCCTTCTGTTTACCATTCATCCAGGTGTCGAATGGCCAACTCGAAAATCGCGCTTTGTCATTTAATCCAGAACTTGGCTTATTTAAATTTTAAATAGCGAAATAAAACGTACTTTCTGCGCTAAGGAGCAGCTTATTTATATACACACGATTACATCTCTCGCTGGATACTCGTAAAAACGAGCCTGAATTAAAGAAAAAAAGCTGTTTGATTAATTTGAACGTTTCAATCATTACGTTTAATTTAGTTAATTATCAAAATAGCTTGATAATGCCAGCTGCGAAGATACAAGCCCGAAGAAGCGAATTCCAAGGGCCACCGAAGAAGGCACAAAGACAAATCCATCGTAGGGCAAAAAATCGTCAAAAATTCATTAAGCCAAGGCGGCATTAGCGAAACAAAAAGAGAAAAGCCGAGAGCAAAGCTCGAGGGGCCCGTGGTCTAGGTCTTAGAGAGAGCTATAGTGGCAAGCATGCGCCGGATCGTGGAGCGTCCGAAAAGTTGTCGCGGAGGAGTCGCGCGCTCGGCGTCTCTTGGACTCGCGTCGCCGCGCATACCACGCCGAACAGAGACAGAGAGCGAGTGGAGCGAGAAGGCCGGAGAGCGAAATGCGCGCCGCGCTGGCAAAAACTTCACGAGACGACGACGACTACGTATGTGACCTGCCGCCGCCGCCGCCATCGTTGTAGTTTTTTTTTGTAGCAGCAGCAGCAGCGGCAACACACTGCAGCAGCCGCGCACGAACTGCCCGGCGCGCGAACGTCAGCAGAATTTAAAATATGCAACTCGCCGGCAGCTAACCGAGCTTATATAGTCAGAGACGGACTGAGACGGGGACGAAAAACACCGGGGCCCTCTGCTCCGGAGGAGGAGGCGAATTTGTGTCTAATGCCGCATTTTGGTTATTCAGTGGGGCCCTTCCACTCTCTCCCTCTCCTCTCCCCGGCGATCGCCACGCCAGATGAATATGTCGCGGCGCTGGGCCAGCTCCGCGACTTTTTGCCCCGCGATTTGTTTACCGAAGAGTAAAGTCTGGCGTGTGAGCAGCAGGACCATTAGTATTGCCGGCGGATTGAATTAATTCTCCGGGTCAACGTTTTTTCCCTTCATAAATTACCGGGCAGGCGCGCAGCTCACTCTCCTCTCTCGCTCCTCTTTTCGTCTCGTAAAAATGGAAATGAAACAATTTAGAAATTGACCAGCCGTCAATATCACGAGAGTCCCCTTTTGCAGTCCCGCGCACTCAAAACGCTATCGACGGGGACTTGTATTCTTTGTGCGGCTTAATCAAATTTAGATAATTTTATATCTCACCGCGATAGTGAGAGGGAAAGAGTCGGTTGTCCGGACGCAGGCGCAGGCCCTTTACGAGCACGTGGCCTTATGCTTTATAATTGCACCTGTCGAATCGCGCGGCAGCTGAATCCACTTTGGCCGGCAGGCCGCTTTGAACCAGCACTCTCGCTTATATTTCGCCTGCTCCCCGAGCCTCTGGCATACACACGCTTGCAGCCTAACGCCGAATCCTTTGAAGTGGAAGAAAATATTTTTCTTTTCCCTTATCTATCCTAAACTGTCCGGGTCTATCGCAACACACTCGCCCACATTGTTCCGTTTTATCGACATTTGAACAAACTCGACTCGTTGGCTCTGTGCAGCTATTATTTACGAAGGAAAAAATAAGGGAAAGAAGGCTCGTTGCGGAGGACAGAAAACCGGCACTTGTGTCGGGGCCGCGAAAGAGAATGTGTCTCAGATCGTTCCGTACAACACCTTATAAGCAGCGTAGGCCTAATGGGCTTTGCGCCTAAGAAAACTAGCCAAGTGCTGCCAAAGGCTCTGGCGAAAAGTAGTTAAAGCAACGGGGCTGGAGAGGAGCGGGTCGAACGTAAGGAATGCCGCGCGACTGCAAAACCGCAGAGGGAGAGCGAGAGGCTCGAATGACCGCGGGGAACATACTCGCCGCGCCAATTGTCATCCTTTGCTCTGGACTTTTGTCCTCTTTTTTGTATACAAAGCACACGCGCAGCCGATCTCTTCTCAGCTGGTAAACAACGATTAAGGCCCCCCGAAGCTGCTACGCGCACCATCTCACGCGTCGGCTTTGCGGTGGATCTTCCGAGGGTAAAGGCGCGCGCGCCCGCTCGCGCAACACGCGCTTCTCTTTTCTTCGTCGGCCCGACAACGACGGCGCGCACGCGTCTCTGTGTGGCCGGCACTTTTTCCTCGGCAAGCGGAAAACTTACTGCTTGATTGTTCGCGGAAAGCTCGGCTACAGGTGTGACTATTATCTCGCGGCCACTTCGCGCTCCGGCCGCGCACTGTCGGCCCGGAGGAAAAAATCGACGGGACTTATGGGGCCCTACTCTTTACGCTCTCGCCTTTATAGGCGCGAGATTCTTGATAAACTACTATTAAAGCCTGCTACATAAAACTTTTTGTCGGAGAGAGAGAGAGAGAGAGAGAGAGAGAGAACGAGAGGAAATTGCGTTTATCGCTTCTTCACGGATTCTTTGCAAGTAATGTTTTCATTCTAAGCCATTTCAAATTTCAAATTAAACTCTGCCGGACTTTAACACCTCGCCTACACAGACGGTCTCCAAAAACAAGAAATAAACTTCAAAAAGGAAACCAACTCAGCAGGGTTGTATGGCGATCTGATTTTCATTTGTTTAAACGTCCCACAGACCGCTCGATTATTCTTTCAATAAGAAACGACAGTCTCAACTCCCTCGTTCTCTCTCCCTTCCCCCCTGCCCTTCCTGCCGTTACATTGTCGTCCTTATCGCGAAAATAATGTCCTCTCCTGGGCAGCATGCAGCCGCTTATGCGCCGCTCGAGCCTCCCCTCCCCCTTCCTTGTCCACCTCACAGTCGTGCCATTACATGAGTTTTGATCGCCGTTCGTTAAGTCCCGCGAGTACACGCGGCCTACATTTGCATAGCTACTTTGTCAATGTTGCCGTCGACGGCTCGGCAGATCGAAATGCAGGACAAGAGGTGGCCGAGAGAGAGAGAACTCGGCCCGAAACGGGCGGCCCGCAGAAAAATTGGCCTGCGGATAGATAGAAGGGAAACTAAAGCTATAAGCTTGACCCGATACAATGTTTTAGAATATTTCCTCGAGAAACACCGCTATTATTGGCATCCTTGGCAAATTGCGCTTGACGTATAAAAAATAGAGAGGCTCGACAAACGCATTAAAATACACACAGTAGGCTGAACGAAGAGGTGCGCGCTTCTGCGAGCTCTGAGCGACAGAAATTGAAATTCTGCTTGGCGCGCTCGTGTCGAGGAGAGAGGAAAAGAAACGCCGGGAAAGAGAGAAGGAGAGAGAAGAACGGGGAGGGCAAGCAAGCTAAATAATGCATCAAAGCGCGGCGAAAACAAAAACCGGCCAACGACCTGCTTTTTCGAAAGCGGGAAAAAGATCCGCTGCGCGTTATCGGGGAATGCAGAATGCAGTAGGAACCCGAGAGAGAGGGAGAGAGAGCGGCTACTCTCTCCCTCTCCCGACGCGCATGCAAATTTTCCTCTCCAACCGCTGCGTTGCAATTCTGCGTTTTTTTCTCTCTCTCCTTTATTTTTATTTTTTTCACTTTGTACAGCCGCATGCACCGCGCGTACGGGGCGCAAGCTCAAAGCCGGCTTCGTTCTAGCGCGCGCACACACACGAGAGCGGGTCCTCCTTTTTTATCCTCCGCGGCCGTGGGAAAAACTTCGCGCTGCTCTTGGCAGCTTTCGCGGCCGGGGGGAGGGAGGGAAGGAGAGAGCGGCAAGTCTAGAGCGTGCGCGCGGCTTCTTTTTCGAAACGCGAGATTAGATGAGCGCGTTATCAATTAAGACTTCGAGCCTTCTAAATTGAGCTATTTAAATTTATAGATAGTTCAGCTCCTTTCGAAAGTGCACGCCGCTGCTTGCGTAATTTGCTAATGTGCTTTTATATTTTATAAAAATTCTGATATTTTTCGTCGATTTTTTGGATTATTGGAAGAAAATCTTCCGATATTATTAATGTTATAATTACACGGCTCATAGCTATTTCCGATGAGAAATTCAAGAGCGATTAGTCTGGAATGGGGGGGGGGTATACTATATAAAATGGCATCAGAATTTTTTCTCACAGCATCGGCGCAGCTTCTATACCAAGGAGAATCCATCGGCTGTCCAAGGCCGCGAGCGTCCGATAAGAGACATGCGTTCGACCGGACAGTCCGGAGTCGGGGGGGTTGTGTGGCTTTATCTGCATCAGCGGCGCCCTCGGGGCGACGAGTTTTCGCGAGCCGGCCCCGCAGGAGCACAGAAGCGAGAGACGCATCGGGAATTGGACACGCGCACTCCTCCCTTCTTTTCTCCCGCAGCGTACGACGAGGCAGAGGAAAGACGAAGAACAGTCGGGCTGCTGCCGCTGCTCTATACGCAAGCGGCCAGATTGGTCCGGACGATAAGGGGCGAGGCCGGAGGAGGAGAAGGAGGAAAAAGAAGGAGCGCTAAGACCCGATTCCCCAGCACGCGCGTATGAGACGACGACGACGACGACGACGAGAGGCAGACGAGAATGATAACGGCCCCGAGAAGTCAGGTTATCATTAAGTGAAATGCCTTGTCCGCTGCCCCCTCCCCCCCCCCCCACTCCCCTTGGACGCTCTTTGCTTTGGTCCCACTTCGTCGTCGCTCGTTCTCGACGCGAGCGGGATCGGAGTTTCGAGGACGATATGGCATATAGAACCTGGATTATCCGTCGAGGGTTCATGCCGCGAACCTCTTTCTCTCTTCTCCTTTCGAACATGCTCGTTTCTCTTGAGAGCCAGCTCGTTTTCTTTCTCTCTCCTTCGCTTAGTTCATTTTCAGAATGAGGTTTCTGTAGGGGGACTTTAAGAAATGGCTGCATGTGCGTGCGACTGTGTTTGAGCAATTTTTATAAATTCACTCGTGTAACGAGGAACACGCATCGAGGCTTTAGCGCCGAGCAAAAAGAATATCCGTGGTTTCGAACGCGCGGATGAAAATTAATTTGTCGGCGCAATACGTTGATTAGGCCGACGTGTATAAGCTTTTATCTACACCTGAAACGAATAAAATGTGCACGCGGTCGACGGCGTAAACTTCCCTAGGGAGAAAATACTCACTTTTAAAGCAAATTCTGTTGAGAAAAGAGGAAACAAAAGGGAAAATAAAAGAAACAAGGGAACACTCGCGAATTGTACCAATAAACTTTCCGAGAGTCGAGAGTAAAGAAGATATCGAACACGCGATGTTGAGAGCCGTCCAGAGTTGTGTGTATGTAAGACCTCCTCGCGTAGAGGAGGAGAGGGAGAGAAAAAAAAGAAGAAGCTAATGCGACGAGTTGGAGAACGGAAGGAGAAAAAGAAAGAAAGAGAGAGAGAGAGAGAGAGAGAGAGAGAGAGAGAGAGAGAGAGAGAGAGAGCGTCTGGATAGAGAGGGAAAGAAGATCGAAAGTGGAATGTCGTGGCCGGGGTTATTAATAAGGTGGGCGTTATCTAACGCAATTAGAGAGAGAGAGTCGAGCTGCCTCCTCTCTCCTTCTCGCTCTGACGTGCGCGCGCGCACACACGGGCAGAGAGATAAGCGCGCGGACAGAAGTGGTGCGTGCCTCGCGACTTCGATCTCTCGCAGGCTTGGAGCAGCAGCAAAGCCGTGCCAGGGGACTAGTGACAAAGCGCCTCTCTTTCCTTAGCGAGATGCTGCCGTACGCGACGACGATTTTGCGCCTCGCATAACTCCGCGCGTAATTTGTCCCCGGAATGGACTCGTTCGTCCCTTGGATAAGAAACATTGACGTAAGGGAGTATTACTTGTTTTTGCCGATAATTTTTCCCTTTTTTTTCTTCTTCTTTTGATCCTCAGTAATGGACGGGGCTGTGGTAGTTTTAAAGCCGAGATAACCACTGGGGACGTTTTACAGTCTCGATTGATTTAGAAAAAAATGTCGCGCTTCAATTGCAATTCTTCGC
The DNA here is from genome assembly GCA_030522585.1 of Anagyrus pseudococci. Classification (NCBI taxonomy): domain Eukaryota; kingdom Metazoa; phylum Arthropoda; class Insecta; order Hymenoptera; family Encyrtidae; genus Anagyrus; species Anagyrus pseudococci. The sequence goes on from JAPYYQ010000441.1 coordinate 37,979, forward strand.
GACGGCAAAATCAGCAGTATTCGGAGGTAATATCTCTAGTTTATATAAAATTAATGAAATGATCGAGTTGGCAAAAGAAACGAGGCAATTAAGCAGGCTGGGAATTGCATAACAAGCTGTCATCGGGGCATTACAAGTGCATAAAAAGTTTCGTGCATGAAGCGCAGCAGTAAAAGGGGCGTACGCACTGCAATCGGTATAAATTACCGAGCCGTGTGTGCTTTGATTTCGAAGTAACGCCAACAAAAACTACAAAATCGACTACAGCGCGCGGAAACGCAAAACCAAAAACCGCCTTTCTCAAATAACCCAACGAGCGAATGGCATGAGCGACGAGAGAGAGAGAGAAAAGAAAAAGCAACTTCAGAATCAGAAAGCGAGAGAGAGAGAGAGAGAGAGAGAGATAAGGGGTAGGGGGAAGGGCAAAAGGAACGAAGAGCGAGCTAAAGGTGGTACGATGAGAAAAGGAGAAGAGTGAAGAAGAGAGAACAAGCAGGCTTGGATAAGACGGGCGACAGAGGAAATATTTCTAGCGTATCATTATGCGAGAGCGAGCTCGGCTCCGGTGTCCGAGGGCCCGAGCGGAGCTGCTCCCCGTCGCGGGGCTAGTTACCCGGGAGGTGTCTCCTCGTAAACACTCCGACATTTACATAACGAGTGACATCTGCCGGCCAATCATATGTACGCACGCACACTAGTGGACATGCTGCCGCTGCTGCCAGCCCCATCCTCGAAACCCCTGTACGTGTATCAGTTCTCCTCTTCCTCCTCCTCCTCCTCCTTCTTCTTCCCTTTATCCCCAGCTCGCACCCATGCCTCGAGTATTATACCGAGAGTCGTGACGAGGTACCTGATGTGTGCCTGCTCTCGCGTCCCTGTGTGTACGTGCGGCTAACGACGCGCTGGCTTTAACAAGCCAGAACCTTTGATCTTCTGCTTGGACTTATTCTACTTAACAGACCGACTTCTCCGACTATGACCAAAGTCCATCTGCAACCCGGAAATAATCTACGAGCATTGACTTTTAAAACCTGATCAATTTGGTATATTAATAAACCTAACGCGTGAAAATGGTAAGCAGGTTCTGAAGCCCCGCGCTTATACTGTTGCGATCGGAAGCGTTGGCGAGGCGTGGTTGCCAGCGCATAAACTTACACAGGCAATTAGCCGAGAGCGAGTAATTAATTAGGATCGCACGTCATTTGTTATTTCTCGGGCGCATCTCGCGTAGTCTATCGTGCCCAGGTTAAGTATATATACACATTTATATCTATGTATAGTGTGTCTGTAGCGTATATACAACGCGAGAACGCGTGGCGAGCAACGCTTGAGCTTCGTCACGCAGATCGCCTATCTGACGCCCCGGACAGCTGTATCTTGATGTTCGTTAAGTTTTTCCTCGCGTTTTTCCGTCGCGTGCCGAGAGAGAAAGAGAGAGAGAGACTAAGCTAGTTCAACGCCAAGCATGCTTCTCTTGGTAATATAATAAGTAGCTCGTTATCATTAATTTCGAGCGGCGATATACACGCTAGCGTATATGGGGGAATAATTATTCGCGCAACACGCGTTGTTGTTGTTGATTGGATTCTTTTCAAAAGGATTATTCGGCTACGGAAGTAGTAGTAACCCGCTCTCGGAGCGAGAAAATTGGTAAGCTCTTGTTCGGATAAAAAGTATAGAAGCGCGGACAAAAATGTAAAATTGTTCCCGCGGCTGTACTTAACTGTAACTTCGCGAGAAGTAAGGTACAATTAATTTTAAAATTTTGACAGATAAATAGTAACCGTCTCTACCTATATTCAAAGGCAAGCCTGACATGCTCGTCCGTTCAACAGCCTGGCCAAAAACGTTCATAAATCACGATTTCTCGAAAAGTTGCCGTGAAATCGGCCGAGAATATCGCCCTTGTGGCGTCTACTTCTCAAAAACGAAAGCGGAACCAGTACGAGACGGAGAATAAGAGAGCGAGAGAGAGGTTATAAGGAGAGGGGGGGGAAGAATAATAGCGGGGAATATCACTTAGCGTCCTTTCAAAGTGTCATGTCCGCGTGGGCCGGCAAAGAGTACGTGTGCTACGACAACAGAAGAGGGAGTGCAGCAACGACGTGTACCTCGTATAGCCGCGAGGAGAGACGCGGGAAAGAGGCCTCTGGTGGTAAAAGAGAGTCGAGGGCCGAACAAGCGCGCCGACGTTGATTTACACGGGATTAGACAGGTAAACCGTCGGGGCAATAGCTGAGCTCCGCGAATGCCACGCCCTGCAAATTGCCTCGCGCGCGTCCGCGTTCTGTGCGACTAAGAAAGTGAGAGAGAGAGACAGAGGGCATGAACGTTTTATAAAGAGAACACCGCACACGCCTTGGCTTAATTAAGCGATTGGCGCCCCTCTTTCCCGCCTCTGGCTATCAATATATGTGTATGTCTATGTGTGTTACGCCTGCCGATTGGGAGAGGCCAAGTTTATTACTCGGCTAGATTAAAGAGCCGGGATTTATCATTGGAGCTCGGAGGTATTGATTTCGTAATAGTACAACAACCGGGGATAACTGGATGACTATTAGAATAGCGAAATTAGTAGGCAACGGTAAGATTTGTCGGTAGCTGGGATATAAGGATCGTATTTTTTTTATTCGCGCGAGAGTTCATTGCTCGCTTGATAAAGCGCGACCTGATATTTATACGTTTTGTGTGTGCCCGTACGGTTTAACAGCTTCTGTGTGTACCGCTTGCGACTACGGGCAAGCCCCTTAAAGCGAAGCATTATAATAACAGCCGATTGTAAACGAAGGAAATAAGATTTGCAATTTATGAATTGTAATAAAGTATGTAAGGAGCTGCGCTGGCTGGGGTAAAATGCAATAATTGACCGGTGCACAAATAACCCCCGGCCGGCCAGCCGGCAAATACGCGTGATAATAGAAAAACATTTAGCTAGAACCAGGCCGAGTGTACGCCGTTGTAAAATCGCGCTCTTAAGCGGCTCAATAAAATCAGTCGAGAAACTACGTTTCCTCTCTCTCTCCTTTACTCGCAACAGCAGTAACAGCAGCAGCAGTCAGCTATAACACAGCTTCGAACACCTCAATAAAATCGCGAACGCGAGGAACAGGATACGCGGGATTTTATATTTTTTTCATCGGGCTACTCGTTCATTAAACGAACGGTTTTATCCATCTGGCCAAGGCGTAAACAAAGCAGTAGGGAGCACGACAAATTCAGCGATACCCGGAGCGCGCGCGCAGTGCATTACAGCCCTTTGCCTCGTCCCAAGTGCCCGAGAGAGTACGCCGAGATCCTGCGCGTACACGCGCGCGGCTGTATATGCAAATGTCGGGCGTCAACGCGGAGAGGGCGGCCTGACGGGGGAGCTCGGAGAGACAAAGTCACAGCGGGAGGATGGCTCGTTCGAGCCCGCCAGCAGGGTCTGTCCTACCCTCTCTGCTCGCTTTAGCGGTGCTTTCAAATGAAATTTTCCGCAACATTGCATCCGAATGCGATTAGAGCGCGAGCGAGGCGCGATGGAAATTGAGAGCTCCGCGTACAGGACACCTCCTCGACCCCCTCATCATCCACCAGAGAGACTTCGCCGGAGGCACTTCTTTCGCCCTCGCCCACGCGGGATACTCTTCTTGCTCTGCGCAATCTGCCGCGAGAGCGAAATCGAATTGCTATTTCGGCAAGTCGCACGGAAAATGTTCTATTGTCCGCTGCACCGTTGGAAAATTCTTCGCTACGGTTGTAGGTGTGAAAAATTCATTTTTTACACATCCAAGCGCGAGACAATAAGGCTTTACCAAACTGAGTTATTAAAGCCGCGCTGAAATCTTGCGCGTATTTTGCTCGTGTGCTTTTTTAACGCTCTGGGGCTTGTGTCGTTTGTAGTGCAATTTATTATTGCGAGGAACGCGAGGTATCACGAGCCAACGCGATTCGGATGACATTTGATGAGGATAATATTTCAACAATACTCTTCCTGAATCTCGGCGCTGTCATAAAGCAAGCAACAGACGCCAAATGTCGAGCTTGTGTGGATACGGGTGTCTGTGTGTATGTGCGCCAAAACGACTAAGGCTTTAAAATGTGAAACGTGAGAAAAAATATCGGATTTTCGCTCTCTCTCTTTCTCTCCCAGGCAGGCCGTGTGTAGTACAATAAAGCGGAGGCCAGCATAAAGTTATTGCGGGCAATATTTCGTAGCTGCCTCTCGCGGCCGCGACAACTGCACGCCTCAAAGCAAGAAAACATTTGAATGCAAATGAGAGAGTCGCCGCGCGACAGAGAGAAAGAGACAACTAGCAGAGCTCCGGACGCTAAATAGAATACAGCGTGGACCACGAGGAGCGACAACGCTCGTGGGAAATTCGAAAAGCTCGCGCCAGCTATGGAGATCAGGGAGATCGGACACTTGCGTCACTCGCTGCTATTCTTGATCTTAGATCATCGATAAATCCGGAGGTAAGCCTCGAGCCTGAAAATGGATCCCCTGCATTGTCTTCACGCTGACGTCTCAATGACGATCGATCGAGGTAATTACGAAAGAGGTGGGCGTGCAATGCGTGTCTTGATATTTTTACAAAAACAACGCCATTCCCAACGGCAGCAGATGGGGGAAAAAATGTTTTATCACCTTGAGTCTGCATTATACATTATCTGAATCCAAGGGAAATCCATCATAAGGTAGGTAGGCGAGCAAGGCTGTTGTTGCGACGGAAAGAATTTTTATTAAATCATTCGCGAATGAAGGATTGCGGTAATAGAGCAAGCGAATTATGCGGGCCGACTGTCGAAAGTCCGCGAGTCCAATGATACCCCTACACCTATAGCTGTGACACCTTGTCAGTGCTGTTATGTGGTAAGTAGGCGTCTTCTCCGACTACAGGCCTGACAGTCACGACAGATAGACGCCTTCTTATACCGAGATCGCTACGAACTTGCACTTTGTCCCTGCAGGAGATATACATTAGCCTGAGCGCTCAGATTCATTTCCACCAACCAATCTTCTGCTCAGAAATGTTCCAGACAACTTCTTCTTTTTTTATAAATTACACTTTTATTTCAATGCTCCGATAAAAAGACTGTTGGGCCAGGTGAACCGTGTAAATACACGTCGAATTTATACGCTGCTTATCTTCCATTACAAAGCAATAGTCGTATAAACTGGAAATACGTAAGAAAACATCCGTACAATTGAAAAGATAAGCAACAACGCACATAAAAGTCCATAAAAATGTTAGCCAACGCATCTCGAACATTACCTTCAAACTCCGATCGCAATAGACCGTTCGCGCCGATCGTGATTCATTTCTCCCTGTGCACACACACACTCCAAGCAAGCTGAGGAAGAACGAGAGGGAGAGGAGGAAGAAACACTCGCGCAAGATTCAATAAACGTATCGTATCGCGATCGTTTATCTCGCGAGCCCTTTGCGGCGCAGAATCATAAATTGCCAGAGGGCCGATCGTCGTCATCGTCCCAGAGTGCGCGAAGAATCGCGGCAAGTCTAGGGTCGAGGCAAAGAGCTTTCCCTACCAGCAGCAGAGACAGCGAGCGTGTCGAGCTATCTGGCCCCCATAAAACTTTCGGTACACACGGGGCTGTTTGATACTGGTGGAGAAGGTGGCGGCAGGTTGCGTCACGGTGTCACCGCAGGTGCGGACGTGTTCTCGCCAGAGAAGGAAGCGAAGGTAGCAGCAGCAGCTGGCGGAAGGAAAGCCGCCTCTCGACCTAATTGGGGCGTGGTGCCCTCGCAACGAGTTTCCCTTGGCGCACTCGTATCCTCTCTCTTCTTCTTCCTCGCTGCTGTGGCCCGCTTCTATTCCTCCCAGGAAGACCGAGCCGCTGGATAAGATGGCTGATAAGCGCGCTAGCACGTAGGTTCCGTGAACAAAATGAAACTAGGGGGATGCCAAGAGAGAGAGAGAGAAAACGCAGGAGAACCCAGTGTAGCCTGATCCCGCGCGCGAAGGCTCTAATGACGCTACTGACTAAGAGATCTCCTTCGGGATTTTCCAAGCTGGGAACTACCGAAAACCGCTATTCCAGATTATGTTGCTTTTTTTTAACTTCACGTGAATTGTAGTACCGTTGACCACATTATGACGGTCCGAGACTCGCCAAGTCGACTTTTTGGTCAGATAGTCCGCGCGCATTCTGCTAGCGCACTGGCGCTATCGGCGAGGGAGGAGGGGCTCGCATGCCAAGGAGCAATGATCGGCTGTCGATCGACGGAGGCTCGCACGGAGGGGCCACCACACGAAAACGATCGAGAGAAACTGTGGCCGATATAACCTAGGCTTGCTGCTACTGCTGCGTGTGCGCCAAGCTTTTTTCCCCTCGGACACTTATCTAGCCCGCGAAGCTCGCTCCTTTTCCATGATCGCAATATAAGGGGGAGGAGAGGCGTTAAAAGGTGGGCCGGTTCCGGCACACCTCCCCTGTTAACCGATTGGATCGTTTTCGAGCCGCTTTCTTTCCGCTCTCTGTCTCCCTTTCTTTATTTTGTAAACGAATTTATTGCGGCGTAAGTCAGCGGTAGCGGCAAGCGGCCTTAACGGTCGCTTGGCATGAACCTGCACGCCGCCGATAACGGCCGTATACACGGAGAGAGTCCTCCCACCTTGCTGCCCCGCACCTTCTACCTCCCCATATTCTAGCTATATACTGATCGCCCTTAGACCAGAAAAACAAGCGCGTAACGGTACACACACGCGACTCGAAGAACAAACAGTCCTCCCAATTCCCTTCCTCGGGCGCCTTTTGTCGGCACTACACTCTTCCTTCGGCCCTGGGCTTTTTCTCAAAATCGATGCTTGTCCAAAAGTATTGTACAGAGTCACACAAACAATAAACAAATGAATTCTGATCGCTGTTAACTGGATAATTAACAAATGACATTGTATAATATCGAAACGTCCAAAGAAACGAGTATTGCGTTTCTAAAGTTTTTTCAAGCTCGAGAGCGTATACGCGCCGGGAGGAGCGTCGAAATTTATAGCACGCACGCGCGCTCGAGTCAGGTTTACATTGTAAACAGAGCCAGCTTCCGTGGAGTAATTTCCAGACTAATTTCACGCGACGCGTCCTCTTGTCCCTCCAGCCCACACCTCCTCCTCCCGTTTTCCTCTCGCATTGAGCAAATGTTCTCACGGCGAGGAACGATAAGCTCGTGCCGCCGCCAACGCGTACAGAGTGAGAGAGAGAGAGAGAGAGAGAGAGAGAGAGAGTGAGAGAGAGTGAGAGAGAGGAAGTATTATCCACTTCCTGTATACGGCTCTCGAATCTCATCGTGGCCACATTCCAAACATCCTTTGCTTGATAATACACAAATCCCCTCGTACAAGGCCTAACCTGCTGGCGTATCAGCTCGAAAATGCAAAGTCACGGTTTTAGTGAAAAGAAGGCCCGCGTGGCCCGTGAGAAAGGCAAGTATCATCAGAGCCTAACCAGCCAGCGCCACAAAGTTCCGTCTTGGCTCTCGATATAGTTACGACATTTCCGGCGATGCAAAGAATCACCTTGTTCTCACATGTGTACGTAGCTGTTGCAACCGCTCAACAACAGTTCTGCTACTATGTTCTGATAAACATTTGGCCAAGTCATGAGTAATGCTTTGTTTGCCGTGGTTTAATTCACCTGACAGGTCCGTAAAGACTAATGGAAGGTGTTCTTTATGAAGCTTTTATTTTCCGATAGAACAAAACGGAGACTTAAAAGAAACGGAGATTTGAAGATGCGTAGAAGATTGGAAAAACAGGTATTCCTCGCTTTTTCCTCGATGGCTTTAAAATTTTAATCTAATCTCTGCTTTAGAAATTTTAAAATTCTAATGTTTTTTTGGTTTCTTCGGCTTATACCGTAAGATGTTGCTATCGTTGATTTTTCCACTAATGCCACGATGACTCAACGCTTTATTTGAATATTATGCAGGATGCACTTAGCTGTTTGTATTAAAAATAAAATTTTCTTGGAGGTACTGTAATATAGATTATCGAATTCACATCAACTGTCGGATTAACAAAGCGATGATCAAGTCTTTGAAGAAAAGATTTTCTAGTGAAACTTAGGAATGATTTCTGATATGAACATTTTTTAATACGTAAATCGTTTGTACAAGTTTGTCAGTGCATGGTAGTAGATAATTACTTTTTGACGCCTAAATATCCTAATACGTGCACCATATTATTCAAAAAGAATGAACTTCATAAACCCGTAATATGAATTTTCACTAATTTCCGGGAATAACCAAAAATTAGCAATTGCATGGTAGATTCCCAATAATCGCAGGTCTAAGCCTATCGAAGAAAGCAGAAGGTTATCGGCAGCGAATTTTCCTATAGCCAAAGAAAAACAACCATTTCTTAGGATAATAGTCCCGAAGAAGGGATAAATCGTAGTTATTAGCGCGAGATTAGGCTGACTCTCGGGCGATGAGGTAAAGGGGGGCATGCGAGGGTGCAAAGTAAATCCAAAATCTATACAATCCCAAGCTAGCTGAGTATAGGCCAAAATGAGTTGGCCGATGCCTGGGTGTTAGAGATCGAGCGATGCTCGTCGCAAGCCGCGTAAGAAGATTCCAACGCGTGCGCTTTGTTAGGGGGAATCAGATTAGCAACGGCGCGCTCGTGCCAGATCCTGATGTATGTGCTCTCCCGCTCGCGAGAGTTACTCCCTCCCCCTGCGTTCGCTCCATCTGTACTGCCGTCAGCGCGAGCTCGTTCGGCTTCTTCGCGATCTCGAGGACCCCCTCGGCTTGGAGGCCAGTGGGATCTAATCCCCCCGATACACAGCGGAGTAATACTTCTGTTCTTGGATTAAGATCGATCTGACGTTAAGTAACTGCTTAGGCCAGTATAGTCGGAGCAATGCCGAGAGAAGGTGCTACACACGCACGAGGGGGAGATTTATTTGGCCGGCGAGCGTGGAGAGCTTTCTCACACGATACCCCGAGATATGACTGTACAGCCGCAACGGAGAAAAAGCTTTACGCACGGGCTTGTGCGAGAGGTGGAGGAGGGCCACATAAGCGCCTTCGCTATTGAACAGCCTCGTTTACACGACTGCGGGCGCACGCGACTTGGAGACTCGGGGACGTAAACGGAGATTCCTTGCTTCTTTGGACAACAATGGATAAAAAAAAGTGAGCCAAAAACAATCGCGGGACATCAATGAACTTGTGCCGCAAAGCGTATGTATACCGCCGATTAAATCAACGAGCAACCGAGTAGACAAATAAAACCTATATACGGACGAGCGGACGATAATTAGCTGATTATCGACGCCCAGACAGGCCGGACTGGCCGAGTGAAACTTTCTTCTCTTTCCCGCGGCCGCGCGGTGCTGGACCAGACCTCTTTTCCGATTTCAGCACTGCATACGACAATCCAATTAATTAGCCCTTTCTCTTTCTTTCTCTCTCTTCCCCTCTCTCTTTCTCTTTCGATATATTTTAAACTAATTAAATTAGTGAGGTAGAGAGTGAGGAGGAGTAGAATAAAACCGTGGGTGTGGGGGAGAGGGAGAGAGGGAGGAGAACGGTAACGAGCGGCAAGCGACAAAGAGAGCTGCCGGTGAGTGCACGCGCGCTTAACCTATACGTGTGTGTCTATGTTTGCGCGCGCGCGCGCGCTCGTGTGTGTGTGCGTGTGTGGGTGTGTGAATGTGTTGGCCAGGCGAGAGCATTAATTAGCAGCGAAAATATTCTTAAGACCCCCGCGGTCATTGTGAATTCAAAAGCCGCGTGTATACTTGTTGCTCTCTCTCTCTCTCTCTCTCTCTCTCTCTCTCTCTCTCCTCTCTCTCTCTCTCTCTCTCTCTCTCTCTTAGCTTGGCGTCGGCGAACCGCTTTTTTTGTCTGTCTTGTCGATGGCATGCACACGCCTGTCCTTCTCGTGTTGTTGTTTTAATTCCGGATTATTTCAGGGCCGGGAACTTCATTGACTTTCTTTTTTGTATATCGTTCGATCTGTCTCGGTACTATTTTCTCACCGACACGTCTTTTAATCGAATTAAACTCGACATGCCGTTCCGTTGTTTTTTTTTTCGACAGCAGCAGCCATCCGAGTATAGCTTCGTGCACTTTAATTCTTCGAGTTGAGCTTTCAAAACTTATATGTGTACGTGTGTACGTGTGTGTCGTTGAAAAAGGGAGGCTATTAATCAAAGGAACGTCGACACCCGAGGCGATACTGCAATCACGAAATTAGCATCGGCAAAGGTAATGGCACGGGTAATCGAACTATCTCCCACTCTCTCGCTTCTCATTTTTCTCGCATCAGGCTTGTGTATACGTACCGAGACAGAGAGAGAGAGCGAGAGAGATAGAAAATGAGGTTGAATTTTCGGACCGGGCAGCTAGGCGTCGAGTCCCCGATGTAATTATCGCTACGCCAGCCTTGGTTGAATAATGTCTTTTTTATCTGGCTCAAAGCGTCGGGACTGAGCGTCATTACGCGGCTCCGGCCCAGTATAGCCGTTAATGCAAACGCATCTCGCGCTCGCAAGCCTCCCTTATTCTATCCCCTCCCCCCTCCTCCGCTTCCTCCACCCCCTGCACCCCCTGCTGCCGCTAACGTAATTTAACGCGGTCTCCACCCTCCTCGGGGATAATGCCGTACCGTGTCACTGTATCGGCTAATGAAATCAGCGATGTTGCGTGAGCGGATGTTTCGGTGCAATCAAAAAACTACGTCTCTAATGCTAGGCTCACGCGCGTTCTCTGGCTTTACATACTAAGGTATTTGTTTTTTTTTTCAATCTAAATTAAGGAATGAATAAAGTGTAACGCTGACTGAAGTAACTTACAAAAATGGGTATCGAGTGTCATGTATATACGCCTGAAACTCACCTGAAACAGAAAAAAAAAACAACAGAATTAAAATAATATCCAATAAAGTACAATACGTCATTTGAAATTGAAATCAAAGATAGTCCCATGAAAACCCTTCCCGCATGAAAAAAAAAATCGAATAGCAAACGCGTAGGACGAGAGAAGGCGAAGAGTATCAATTACAGGTCGAACTAATAGAGGGCGTATTCGAAGTCGGTTGTAAAATTAAATTCGATTCGATTCCGAGTTGGGAGTCCCAACTCGGAATCGAACTTGGGAGAGCGGTAAGGGTGAAAAGAGGAAAGAAAGGCAAGGTGACAGTCATCGTAGAGGGCTGTGTATCGTGGTGGTTCGCCTAAACTGCCAGCCCGGAACGCAAGAAGAAAAAGAGGGACTTTATCTTAGCTCGTCGTTGGCCAAGAAGACGGAGAAAACGTCGAGGAGGAGAAAAACGAAGACGCGCAAGGGTGAAAAAGGCGTGCGAGCCCGGTGCTTAGCCGAGCAAGCGAAAGCAAGCGAAATAAGAGCCACGTGTCCCGAGGGTTAGGCACGTGCTACTACTGCCGCTGCCGCTGAGAGGTACCTACAGTAGTAGATAAAGGAGGGGGCGCTATTGTCTTTTTACGGCCCGTACAGACCCGTCGGATGAGGAGGGGCCAAGGAGGAGGAATAACGCTCTCTCTCTCTCTTTCCGCTTATCTCCCTCGGCTCGTCGCGATCTCGCACGCGCTCATTTTCCATCTCAGTCCTCATCGAGCACCCTTGGCTTTTCTGTTTCCTTCTCGGCGTATCTGCCCGTCCCTCAGCTCCAGCATTTATCCGGCCAGAGATCGGCTTTTTACCGGTCGTTGCGACCTCGTCATTCCAGCCCTTATCTCTCGCAACGACGAGAAGGGGAGAGCGAGCGAAGGAGGGGAGGTCTCTCGATCTTGCATCGTACACCTTCGATGCCGAGGAAGCTGCGGGAGGAAGAAGACAGAATAGAGGAAGAAGGGGGGCCAGAGCCGTGACGAGGTCGTCAAATCCGAGGGCGATTGAAAATTATACAGGGATCAGGTTTTACGAGAGTCTTAGCCGAGCTCTACGCGCGTCTCGGCTGCGTTACATCGCGGGCTCGGGCCGTCCCTCGTACTCTCGGCCCAGTGACTGCAGGCATAAGAGTTGATACGTCAAGCACGAGTTGCCGCCCTATACGGGTGTATGTGCATGCATACACGCCCGATCCGACCTCAAGCTCTTTCTCCCCAAGTGTTTTTTACCGTTTTACATGTGCTTGTAACCTTATACACCGATCGTGTTGGCTTATTTTCAGGAGACTCCTTACCGAAGTTTCAAAAACTTTTTACTGTTACCGCGCACTTCCGCGTAATCGCATTTTTATTTGCGTTTGATCGTTCTCATTCGTACGCCTTTGAAGCTTGCAATAGCAATAAAGGCTTGCAAATTTTGTTAAATATTCATACTCGGACACGAGGTCGATACAACGAAGCAAAGCCGAGGCGTATATCGATGTGTTATAAGCGTTAGCACGGGGATATCTCATATCTCGATCGGGCCTATAAGAGCATCGTTAAACAAGCCTGCAATGCTGTTCGGCGAACGTCAATAAGAGAAGTACCGCAACTCGCGCGCGCGTGGCCTTGTACTTCCGCAACTTTTTACTCCCAATCAGTTGGCGCGGAGCGGCAGCTCTCGGAGGTCGTATCGCAAGACAATCCGTGTCCGGCGAGCGCGGAAGTATACAGAGCGAGAAAGCCCGCTGCCCCGTAAAAATCGAGGGAGCAGGCGGTCCGGAGCACCTCCTCCCCTCGGCGCGAATATGATTCGCGGAAGCGCATCGCGATACGCCTCATATTTCCCGGTACGTCTTCGCTCAATTAAACGAGCCCGCATACGTCGACAGCCGGTAATAATAACAAGCTACCGGCACGCCCGCCCGTTCGCTACTGCACTACTCCTATAAGGCCCCATCATCGCTCTTTGCTACCGATGCACCTGAAAGCGCCGAATCTCCGGGAAAATCAATGGTGGTAATAGTCTTGACAACGGAAAAGGGAAGAAAGAGCCGCCAAAGCACACCTGTCCATAACGCTGTATAATGCGTGCCTACGATGCCATGGCATAAGTACCATAAAAATGAATTTAATAAAGTTGGACGTTGCGTTAAAGGTTTAATTAAAACTTATTTTCAGCTACTTCCGAACCGCTCTCTAAAATGATTTAATTCTTCCACACTTGAATTTTAACATGGCAAATTTATCAGGCAAGCTCGTATAATAAGAAGAAAACGAGAAGTTCCAAGCAGTCGTCTTGGAGTATAAAAGTCGCAGTTACGAGCGCGCAGACATCGAACGCCGAGCGATTCTCATCAGGCGGGCTTGCAGACAGGAGAGGGCACGTGCAATAATGCTGCGGCATCGCTAGCGCATATAGTTCTCGCAAAGCCAGGGCGCGCTATTACGCCGCGAGCTTTTCCATCCCCCTTTCGCCTCCTTGTTGCCAGTGCGCTCGAGAGGGAGTAGGGAACAGCAGCGCGTATACATATTGCGCGTACAAGAGAGCCTGCACAGACTCCATACATTACCGGCGGAGACAGCCTCAAATTGCTTCATTAGCCGCGAGATATTTTATACAAATTGGGAAGTAAATTACGGCCGGGCGAACACTGCCGGCTCCGCTTGGAGAAAAGAGAACGCGAGTTCTCTCTCTCTCCGTCTGCTACGCCTCGGAGGCAGCCGCGCTTCCGTTAAAAATTCGTAATTGGACCAGGTAGAGCCCGAGGGTGGTGAGGCAGGAGAAGGAAAAGGGCTGCTCGAGTAAAGGAGGGAAAGAGCGCGAGAGAGAGAGAGGGAGCAGAAGAAAAATGAGGGAGAGAACTGGGCGCCGCAGCCGCGGGCTCGCCGCTGCAGAGAAAAGTTGGCCGCGATCCGAGGGCTCGTCCCGCTCTCGAGGCTGCGAGGAAGTTGCATGTTATATGGCTGTGATATGCACTTTTCTTTTGCCCGAGCTAGATTGTTATGCTCTCGATCCACATGGGAAGAAGCGCAGCGAGAAGAAAGCTCGGGGCGACGAAGAAGAAATTATTGCATGACGAATAGTTAAGGCTGATATTGGGTCCGTCTATATCGAATACCCAAGCCTCTTGTCGGCACTATTCTCTACGGCATTCGAATTATTTGATTTGTTAGCTATTCCAGAGGATTTATAATCTTCAGCTACAGCTGCTACGATATAGTGTGCGTGTGTGAGTGTACGTCCGAGGATGGCTGGATGAAAACTAATCTACAATTTAATCTCGATTCTGATTGCGTTTCATGGTCTTAATCAAATGTTGATGCGAGTATTACATTTGGTAATTAGCCGGGTAATTAGCATTCACTACGCGACTCGCATTAGATCTATCTCATTAACCAGGGGCTACGTTTTATCAACGAGTTGTGTTTCTGCGTGTCGACGCTTTTTACCCCGATCAAATTCTCAAATTTAAATTTACACGGGACACAACAAAGGTAAAACAAAAAAGAATGCTCGTTAAACTCGTTCTCGGGTGAAAGTTTAATTTGCCCGGGCTAAATTCGTCCTAGCGCAAAATTTGATCACGTAGAGCGGAGTTATCAAATCAAATGACTCGACGCCCGAGGAAAAAAAAAAAGAAATAGCAGACGAGCCGAGGAGGCGTAAAAATGAAACGGCAAATAAATTGGGCGAGCCCGCCACCCCCACGGCGCCCCTTCCCTTTTTCGAAACAAAGTAATTCCGCGTCGTCATTTCCATAACGAGATGATTTTTTACCGAGGCGCCACGCGCAGCCCCTCATTTAAAAACATACACACGGAGAGAGAAGCGAGGCGGCCCGCTCCTCGTCGCTGTGAGACTAATATCTTCTTCTTTTTTTTCTTCTTCTTCTTTTCTCTGCCCTATACCTTGTCCCTTCCAAGCAAAAGCACTCGGCACTGGCCTTAATTTCCTTGGCGACGCAAACTTCTTATTATCTCAAACGCTTCCGCACGCTATCTTTTTCCAAGCGCACGAGCTGCTGCCCTTGCCCCAAAACAAAAGAAGAACAACCGCACGCAGCCGAGGGATAAGAATGGCTAGCGGGGTGGCTTTTTAGATTCGCAGGGCAGCTTCGTTTGCGCGACGACGGAATTAGAAAGTCAGATGGTGAAATGAATCGGCAAGTTTTTTAATTAAGATAATACTTTGTACGAATGACGGTCGGCTTTGGACGGGGCTAACCGGCCGAGCATTTCGGATATAGCAATTTTTTGATAGCGCAATGAATCGTGGAAAAAATTTATTACAAATTTTCAGGCTAACAAATAATTTGATGTTTTGTATCCAGTTTAACGCATTATAGAGTAACCAAGAAAATTGGAAATTTAAAAATACCTGGAGACAAACCCCCTACTCAACCCCCGTCAAGCGTTGGGCGACCAATTTTTTTTTTATAACGTATAAAGAAATTATACGTATAAAGTGTACGATTCGATCCACGATTCTGAAATAAAAATAGTATAATAGGCCATTATAATGGAAGGCGGTTGGCAATGCTCGCGAGCCGATCGATTACATAAATTGAGTCTCTCATTTTCGATAGGAAAAGCTCTCTCGTTTCTGGAAGGAGAGGCCCGGTGGTTAGGTTTGAATAAGAAACAGGCGGAATCGGAGCCACTGGCTGCTGCCGTTGGCGGCTGGGTGCTGGTGGGTGGTTGGTCGTCGGAGGTGGGGGAGGATCGGTCGGTTAGCATTTCTTTTTGTTCCTGCCAACTATTCATCATCGGTGACATTTTTCGAGATAGAGGGAGCTCTCCGTGCCTCTCAGCCTCCCTCTCTCTCCCTCATTTCCTTCGGCTTGCTAGCTTGCTCCTCGTCGTCGGCAAAGAGCCCGCGAGACCCTCGGGGCCTCCTAATGGACTTGGCTGCTTCTTCTTCTTCTGCCGCAGCTCCCCGCGCGCTCGCTCGTCTGCACCCCTTCCTTCGTCTCTCCTTACTCCGGCTTCTTCTCTCTCTCTCTCTCTCTCTCTCTCTCTCTCTCTCTCTCTCTCTCTCTCTCTCTCTCGTCGTTCGCTCTCCAACGAAGGAGAGGCCGGAGAAGGGGCAGGGGGAGAGCGGCACCGAGACTTTGAGAGATTTTAATTTCCAGCCAACGGTCCCGGGGATAATTCGACTTCTTTGCCGATAAGGGTCTCTGGCAGGCGCTCACCCGCTTCTTCGCTCTTCCACTCACCCTCTCTTTTCCTCTCTCTTTCTCTCTCACACACCGACGACTATGCTGGCTGAGCACTACTACGCGGTTTGGCACTGGCTTTGGGCAAAATTCTTCCGGGAAACTCGCGAAAAATAAATTGCTCGGGCGTCAGAAACAATTTAGCTCGGTCTTCGAGCTTTGCAAACCCGAGAGCTGCTTTTTTTCTTATTCCGAAAAATCGAGGAAAAGTCAATTACTGTATTAAAGGGCCTTAATGCGCATCCTCGTGGCGTCGAGAAATTATCACCCAATGGGTAAAGTGTACGACAAGGTCGTGTTCGAGTAGTCAAGGAGAATTGAGAACTCGGAAATTTTTAAGTAATAACTAGCGAAGCCACTATATCTAATTTGGTCGTTTTCAAACGCACTTGACGTAGTCGACAAGAAAAACCCTAAGATGTTTTTTAAGTGACTCTACAGAAAGGTAAGGTAGAGGGCGATATCTTTAAAATTCACGCGGAAGAACGAACGGCTTTTTCTTCCCTTTCGCCGCTAATTCAACTGCGGTGTAAAGGGCCAGACGTTTTGAATAAGGAAAGACTGTTAATTGAATGGAATTGAAGATAAAACCTCGACGGAGGACAGTCGTTTTCTGATTTCAGTGTTAAATTCCAGTGTAACACTGGTTGGTTCAGTGTTTCGATCAAGTCTCTAGAATCATTTAGATTTTATGTACAACGATTAATGATTATAAAATTCGAGTAAAAATGAAAAATACTCTAGCAACAATTAACCGGCAGCGCATTACGCGTATGGGCTTTCGTAGTTGTCGTGATTGTTTTGTCGAAAAAAAGGAAAAAAAATAATTTCTTCTTCCTGCAGCCATTGTCATTGAAATGCCGGGGCGTGAAATTATACGCTCGTTCTAAATGTCCGTTTGTAAAACGATAATCATACTTTTAAAATTAATATCGCCACATCTCGGCACATCTGGCCAAGAATATGCACTCGTAAGATACTACATCTGGTGCAGGCTGCTGCTGCTCGTCCGCCTTTTAAATTAGCCCATAGGCCTCTTAAGCAAACGCGAGCGCAAAAGTACATGCAAAAATTGAATCATCCGGCTAATAACAGCTGTTTCCCGAACAATCAGCCTCAAGCAAAGCACACGTAGATCCACGGCCGCTATGTATGCGCTCCCGGCGAAACGAGAAACAAAAAGACAAGTGCAGAAAAAGAAACGCCCAAGAGCCGAGTGTGCCGGGTCCGCCGCTTTCTCATCTACGCGACCAACCGCAGTCATCGGGGTCCCCCGATGCTCGCACCGCAGCCAGAACACACAAAGGCCGAAGAAAGCGAGCCCAATAAAAAAGAGAATGAAAGGCCAGTAGCAGCAGCAGAACCGCGGCGGCAAGGGAGCAAAGCAAAGGAGCTAGCAGCGGACAAGGATTACGCGGTGTAGCATTGCCGCTCCAAGCACCCGTGCACGTGGCCGGTAGTACAAGCGGCTGACCCGGTCCTCCCCCCTCCCTACGGCACCGGCACGCAAAGCCAAGCAGACGACAAAGCTGCCGAAAGTACACGCAAGCAAGCCGGCTCGCGTTCGACTGCGCCGCTACGTGTTTACTCTTATTAATGCCCCATAGTCACTCGTGTGGCTAGAGCTACAAGGGAAAAGAGCTTCGTTACTCGGGGATTACGAAAGAGCGCCGGGGATATTGCGCCCAAAGGGAAAGTCATCCCGGTGGCCGGAGACGCCTTGACGCTTATCTGCGTGACGCTGCCAGAAACGAGCCTCTGCATGTGGCGTAGCAATAACCAACTGCGCGGGAAAAGTCGACTGTAATATTTTACCAGAAAGGATGCGAATGAGTCAACTGTCCAGGCTCACGATACGCACTGCTCGAGATTCCCGTACACCTGATATTTTTTAACGAACTTAGTATCGCAAGCAATGGCCAGTTATACAGCGCAATAGATTTACTAAACCTCAAATCAGTTAAAAATTTTAACAAGGCCCGAGCTTCTCGTCGCTTATTCATAAGAACGCCCCGAAAAGTGAAGCACGCATAGAGCAGCAGCCGCATACGCGAGGCTTTGGTGTCGTTGTCGTGCCACGAGAGACTTCTGAAAATTTCAGCAAGCCCCGGTATAAAACATTACACCTCCCGGTATATGTGGGGCCGTATACATACGCGAGCTTGCGACACCTTTTATAAATAATAAACGCGCGTCTCGCGCCGTGGCAATCATGGGGAGTAGGGTGGCATCTTCCCCCGTCTCCCCTCACTGGCAGCAGTAGCTGAGAACGTCTTTTTTCCAACGCACGCCTGGTCCCGAAGGATCAGCGCGCACTTCGCGTGTCCCCAAAAGCTCCGTCTTCTCTCCACAGCAGCCGCGCAGCGGCAGAGCAACCCTCCCCAACCGCGCTGATAAAAACAAATGGCGTGCGCCGCCGCGCGCGAGGAGGGCGCTCCAACTCCCGCGGGAGGCAAAATAAAGAAATTACCAAGGACGCTGCCGTGTAAACAGACTCAATGAATTCCCAAGGAGAGAGAGCGCGAAATAATTCCTTTATTTCGCCAGTACTCTTTCTCTCTCACGCCTCTCTCTTCTTTATTCCATTTTACGAGGCTTCGGCTTTCCCGAGGATTCCTCCTTCTTTTCCGACAGCTTGCTTTTTACTTCTTCTCTGTCGCATATGCTGCGCATCTTCAATTCTACGCGGCACTGCCATTGTGCAAATTAATTTCGATATATTGAAACAATCCAATTCGGTAACGCAGCAAGTAGAATGAGCCTAACTAGTTAGGCGTGCGAGATGAGGCTTGTATTATATTGAAATGCAAATCAAACGGTATATGTATAGTGCTATGATCAATTTCGATTAGAAATCATAAGTTATACGAAGTGAAAATCAATACGGCAATGTTTGCAACAATGTAGCTTTATTAGTAGGCCATTTTTCACCGGGCTACAGCCTGTTATTATTCAAGCCTTGAATGGATCAGTATGCATTGAGTATTGTTACTTTAAAATATCAATCATTCGACGCCTGTGGTTTATCGTATACGACATCATGTATTTACACCTACGCGAATTATTTTCATTGAGAAAGACGAAACAGTAAACACGTCGTAATGTATATTTATCCTTTCGACTCCGATATTAATCTTCATTAGCCGCTCGATATTAGCATATTCAAGTGGTCTAAAATAATATTATTCATTCTTTAATTTTCCTTAATATTTTGTATTTAATTAATAATTTACGGTAAAGATTGTTCCGGGTTTCATTTTCTCCGAAACTCTCAGCTTGAAATGAAAAAAAATATATATATCCAAAAATAAGTATGGACTTCATGAATTTAATTTTTGTTCTCTCTTTCTCTCGGCACTGAAACGCAACATAGCGTGACAGCACTTATACGCTTAAGCTTAATTACATCAATTTTTTGTAATTACAAATCCAGTCGTTTTATTTTAAATACTATATCTTACTTACAACCGCACGCGTAGAAAAATAAGTAGTATGAAGCCGGTATCGAATTAAATATAAACAATATAAAATTTTACGCCATTGCGCCGTCCTCAAATGAATTTAAACGATAAATTCTGAACGTCTGTTAAGTGCAATCACCCCAAAAAATGCTTACCGTAACGCGAGTAAAACAAGTGCATAACGACGAAATAAAACTGTAATACGAAAGATGACTACACCGGCAGACAAGATGAGATAGTTAACCTGTAGTTTGAGTCTTAAGAACGAGGAAACGAAGACGAACCTGGAAGCAATCTTCCGTCGCCGTTGTAGAATATTCTAGCACCAATTTTATATTCTCGAGGCCGTTAGTCGCTTGGTGGTTATGATAGCGAAGACAACGTCATCCCACAGCCAAGGAGGCAAGCGAGGGATATTAAAAAAGGGGACGATCACAGCTTCGTAGCTTGCGTATATAGGAAGGAGGGGTCGGAAGAAATTACAAAGCGCCTCCTGCCCAGATATTTGACACATAATGGCCATGCGAGAGCCAAGGTGGCAGCAGTCACCGCGGGATTACGTTCTTTCTTTTTTGGTGCCTCCTCACACCCCCTGCGTCGCTTCATGCCTCTGGCCCTTCGCGTTATTTCCTTCTGCGTGTGTAGAGGGGAGGATGGCCTTTGCGCACATTACGCGCGATTATTATTCATTATGCGGCTTCTCTCGCTATCTTCGGTGCGGAGAGAGCGCGAACAGCTCGCGGCGTCGAGGCAGCATGGCACTCAATAAGTATGCCTCGGCTATTGGCACCGTACTCTCTTGCTTGCTACGTATTCTTCTTTTTTTTTTGGTTTCTTTTGTTCAAATTTTTCTAAATTTTTGTTTGCGGTGAAAAATGTGAGGAGCGTCGATCGAGAGATGTATTTTTTTTGAGAACGAAAATTATGAGTGATCGATGACTTTGCGGGACCAAAAATTTTGAGAAAGTGAAGGAGTGTTAAGGCTCTTTTTTCAGCAAAATTATCGAGCTACATATCAAAATTGCTGCAATTTGAATTTCTTTTTGTAGTTGCTCATTTTTCAGTGAAAAAATATTTTATATGACGCAAATTATAGCATGAAGATCGATCGTTTCCAGCCATTACTAAAAATCAATTAAGTAACTGAAATTACGAAAGTACGTCGTCGCAAATTAAATCTGACGGACCATGTCACGAACACCTCAAAAAATCTCGATTATAGGTGAAAGAATGTTCAAAATAAGACTGCAAAAAGGGTGTAGGATAGAAGTGGCATCGATTCATAAAATCAAAATAAGAAGCAATTATGGTTAAGTCAATATAGTACAGTATACACGTATCTATCCTATGAAGCACTAGCCTAAGTTTGAGCCACGTGATCGTGCGCCGACGTGACTAAAAAAACCGGCGGTGAATCTTTGTACGCTTACCGGTAGCCGCGTATAAATACGCTTATCCCCTCGAGAGCGAGCCTCCGCCATAGCCCCGCGTATAATACGCGCGCGCATATTTATATGCGGACTCGTATTATGAAGGCATGCGTGAGCCCGACTCCCTTTTGCATACGCGTTGAATTGCAAATGGCGTGCGCGGGCAAAAAAAAAAAGAAAAAATTACCGAGGTAAGCGGTGGCGGCGGCGGTGGCGGCGACGAGGAGAAGGAGTAGCGCGCAAGCAGAGGGCCCGAAAACCAGTCAGAATTTTGCGCGACGCGCACGTCCGACCAACCCCGTAGAATGTTGCGCGCATGTCCACCTCTCTCTCTCTCTCTCTCTCACTCCCACCTCCTTCCTCCTCTCTGGTTCTTCCTTTTCCCTTCGCTGTACTCTTCCCTTGCTCCTCATCCGCCTCGACTTCGTGCTTTGCTAAGTATGCGCGCGAAGTTTCTTGACTCTCTCTCTCCCTCTCTCTCTCTCTCTCTCTCTCTCTCTCTCTCTCTCTCTCTCTCTCTTCAACGGTTGTCTGATTAAACATTTATTTCCCATCTTTAAATTATAATGTGGGAACGTGCGCTTACACTTTGTATAATTTCATAATTGCTACCTTGTTTATATTTCATTAAAAGGCTATATTTTATTTTAATTTATTCTTTCTTGTTTATTTAAATTTGAAAAATTAAACGCGAGGAATTACAATAGTTTATTGTAGGGTTCAATCGGATGTCACGAACTTTTTCAACTTTAACCACAGATTACGCCCATACTCCGTGAACATAGCTTCGTCTAACGTACGCGTCTGTATAGAGAAGGTAAGTCTTCGATCTCACCCTCTTCATTGCTCTCATCTTGGGGTATCGTTATGGTTATGGCACACGAGGCGGTAGGGCTACGTACAAATAGTTATTTCGAGCAAACGACCCCGCGTGCCCGACAGTTTTTTTTCTTCCCCTGCTATAATAAGAAGATACATTCGCGCAAGCCAATATCGACCTTATAAAAAAGCGCAAGTTATGATATCCAGAAGAACGCAATGAATATTTAATCAAAATCACCCTCATCGAATAATGACGCGAGAATTTTTAAAAAATACCATCGAAATTGCTGATAATTGGGCAAATACTCGACGCAAGACGGGCTTAGAAAGATAAAATAAAATATGGCAGTTGGCTTTGAAAAATCGCTACATTTGCACGGGGCAGCTAGTGGGCGCAGGTCCAAGCGAGACGGCAGCCGAGCCGGAGACAAAAGGGCTCATTTGCGCGCGGGCGCAACCGGCGGCGGGGCAGGTGTATCGGACGAACGAGCCTCTGCTGAACATGCGCGGCTTATACTCCACTTCCCATTCTCGACTTATTGTTTCGTTTTTCTTTGCTCTCTTTCTTCGCGGTACACTCTTGCTCCTCGCGCGGCCGGAGGCGAGCTCGTGAAAGGCCGGGCGATCGCGTGAGTCAAATTTGCTCTAATATTTAAATTAATATGGCAATTTTTCGTTTTACGGCTGCGGCGAACGAGAAAGAGAAATAGAGAGAGAGAGAAAGAGAGAGAGAGTGGAAGAAAGACGAGCGCACAGTTTCGAGCGGTTTGCGGTTAAACGATTTTGCGTTATTTGAATAGTTTAAAAATCCAGGGGCGGGCGCCCATGATTGCACAGGAAATTAAACTTGAAAATTCGAAAGTTTAAAGCGGTGCAAATATTTGAACATTTACATCGAAGAAATTGAGTGAAATAGGCACATTACATCAGTAGTAACAGGATTGTAATAAACTCATGCAACTAATCACGCAGGTCTTAACATTTTTATAAAAACAAAATTGTAAACCATAAAGTACTATTGTGCTTTCACAAAACATACAAGCTTCGACGAGCTAACATCGCATTTGCGGTGCGCGCCGTTAAGCGAAGACAAAGCCTACAGTCCAATTACGAAACTTCTTCATTAGTCGTCGTCGTCGTCGACATCGTCAACGTTCGCCAGCATAGGCAGCACCCCCCCCCCCCCCTCCTCGCGGCCCTTACGCATTTAACGCAAATTTCGCATCGCCTTAGTCTTCCGTCATCGCCTTCTAAATGCCTCTGTCATGCATTTATGTATATTCAAAGCTTCCCTAAGTCCCCGACGCTAGTAGCTGTCACCGGGGACGCCTCTTCATCAGATACCACGAGACGAGAGACGAGACTCGGGTACGGCCACCCCAGCTCCTTCGCGCGCTCTACTCTTTCTCCTCCCGTCCCGTTGTCGTATCACGAGCAAAACAGAGAGCGAGAGAATGAAAGAGAGAGAGAGAGAGAGAGGGAGAGCTCAGATGCGAGAGAAAGCACCTCAAGGAGAGAAAGAGGGAGAGAGAGAGACCTGCCTATTACGACGAGCTCGACCTTAAGATATTAAGTACTTTAGCCGCGATTAGATCTCTCATTGTGCCGCGCTGGTGTCAGACAAGCGCCTCGCTCTCGAGCCCATTGCACGCCGCCGCTGAGCCGAAGGAGAGGCAACTGGGGACCGAGGGACATGGAGATCTCTGTATACACATATAAATATACGTACGTGTATTGGTGTATATACACGAATAGACAATGCGCGAGAAGAGAGGCCTGTACACGGCTGCTGCCCGGGGCTGACGCTGGCCGCACTATACGCGCACGTGATCCTCGAGAGACCGCGCGCCAAGGACTGTTAAACACGGCCGCCGCTCGGCACTGAGACTGTATGGGTGCAGAGCGAGATACGGAGAATAATAGAGGAACGATTAGAGTTACATAAAATTACGGTTCTCTTTCTTTCTCTCTCTCTCTCTCTTGCTTCTCCGCTGCTCGACCGCTTTTTCCTTTCGACGAACACTGAGAAAACGATACGTTTACAAATGTCTATCTTTTGTCTGCTGGACAAGGCGTGCAAGGTGCACACTCCCTTTCTCCGTCCCTATTTCATCTCTTTCAATTTCACAATTTAATTAAATGGCCCACCTGATGAGATTTCGAACTTCTATGGTAAATTTTTTATTTTTTATTCTTTTTTTCTTTATTTAACAAAAACGGAGCGTAGATAGTTGAGAGAAATAGGTGAGGAGAGGAGGGGGTGAAAGCGTAGGCGGTGGTTTAAACTGAAAATAAGAGCTAAAGGAAAAGTGGAGACGCGCAAGAAGAAGAAGAAGAAGAAGCGATAAGGGTGGGAGCAGCGCACCGAGCGGAAAGACAATGCTCTCCCCCTCCCCTCGCCCACTGGCTAGAGGGACAATTGCTCAGGGAGAGAGAGAGAGAGAGAGCGACGAAGCTCCTTCTAACTGCTGTATAATTTCCTGCAACGACACCTTCATTGTGCGCCCGCCCGTTTCCATTCTTATCTCTGCCCAGCTACGAGAAATAAGGGCCGCTATCCCTCCCCAGCCCCGTACCCCCTCTCGTACCGTTGCGCACTACCGGAGTATAAGCGTTGGAGCGCGAGCAGCACTGAAAGTCGACGCGAAATCTTCGAATTCGCCCGCAATTTACCTCGGCCGACGAGATATTCGCTCGCGCAGAAACCCTTTCGTACGGTCCCTGCACTGCTGAACCTTTTAAGGTTCTACAAGAATATTAGAGCTTACAAGTGTAGCAAGGAATGTCTAATCAGCTGACGAGTGATGGATAATTTTTGAATAATTCGTTTCCTTTGTTTCATTGGAAAAAGGTACTCACGTGAACGTTTGTCGAGAGAAATGGAGTAGTACTCGTTGTTAGAGGCGATTAAAGCTCGACTTACCTGAAACAAAAAGTTGAAAACATAATGAATATTCATTGGATATTTAGCGATGCATTGATATTGTCATAAAATAAAATTAATTCAATGTGGCACGACCGAAGTAATAGGCAGAATAAATATCAATTGATCAGGGCAAATAATAAGTATTAGCGCTCGAGGCAGTATCGCGAACAAATGCGCCTTTCGGACTTTCTGCCCAGGCACCGAGAAAGCGTTAAATCAATCAAAATTGTCGATCCAAGCGCTGAATAACGGGGAGATGCACGACAATCGCAGAGCAGTCGAGGAAAAGGCCGACGACGCTCGTCGTTCGCGATTCCACAATTGCCCGGGGAGCGCAATCGTCTCTCCCCTCTCGTCTCGTCCTTCTTCTTCTTCGGGAGACTCGTTTCGAAAAATCAAGCGGAGCAAGGCCTGGAGGGGTAGTGGAAAGGAAAAGACAGATCGCGAGAAAGAAAGGAGAGTTCCGGGGATTCTCTCCCACGATCCGAATCGCGAGTCTCTCTCTCTCTCTCTCTCTCTTCTCGAGCACAGCAGCAACAGGAAGAGAGGCTCAATAGAAAGCAATCACACACGCTGGAGAAGAGAGGAGGGCTCCTGCGATCCCTTGCTCTCTGCTGCCCCTCTGTACCAATGCACTTCTCGCCCACTCGGCGCTCCCTTGCTCCCCTTTATACGCAAAGTCCCCCTCGCGCGCTCGCGGTTTGTTTTCTCAAAGTCAGCGCGCGGACGCGGCTATAGAAAAAGGACACTCGAGAGAGAGAGAGAGAGAGAGAGGGAGAGCGCGACAACAAACAGTCGCCCATATATATAGCAGCAGCACACACACACACAAGAGGGGCTGCTGCTGCGTTCTCCAATAGGGCCGAGAGAGGGGGAGGGAGGAAGAAGATCAGCAGGCAAAGGGGGATCATTGCATAATGGGGGCGAGTGTACGCAAAGTTGCGCGAGATTTTATCGCGGCAAAGAGAGAGAGAGAGAGACAGAGAGGAAGGGTGGGAGAGTAGTGCGCGCCATCGCGTGAATGGAAATTTTACGGCTCGGATGAAAACATTTGCCGAGGCCGCGAGAGCATTGTGGTCTCTGGGCTGGGCAACGTACGCTGCTGATGCTGCTCTGGATCTCTACTCTCCCCATCCCTCTCTATCTCTCTCTGCGTACCCGTTAAATTGCTCTTGAGGATTCGTATTTATTGTGTCGATGCCCCGTGCGCGGCGGCCGCTCGAGCTATATCGATGTATTCAGCCGCATGTGAATTAGGCCGCGCGATCGTTTTGTCGAATTAAATCGTCGAGCTGCCCGGAGATCGAGACCCATAAATCCGATATATCTGTGTATACCCGCGAGAACCTGCCCGCTGAGCTTGCTTTATTCAAATGCTTCTTGTGTATGCTGATTAAACTCTAACTCGCGGCCGCTTTTTTTTTTAGTTTCTACCCCTGATCAAACTTTGATACGTTCGGATTTTATTTTATGAGGATGTTGAAAAGCGACATTTAATATAACGCACCTCATACATCACTCGATTTCACATTAACTTACGTGCATGAAAAATTCAATAAATCTAATGCTGTTAAACAAACCTTGGACTAGTGTAGCGACAAGTTGCGCTTAATGCGCCAACTCCAGTCTTAATTAAGACGCCTCTCTCGCTTGGTAAATCGGCATTCGATTCGAGCTCGCGCAAAAAATTAACGGCAGTCTCATCTCTCACCGATTCAAGGTAGCAAAATTTCTCATGCTCCACCACCTCCCTATGCACCGCGTACTGCTGCGACTCCAGCGAAATCGCGTCCGATAATTCTCATCGGGCACCTGATTATTTTAATTACCTATAGAGTGCCGCGCGCAAAGGAGTCGTCCTCTCAGGATTCCCGCGCTCATTAATTGGTCGTATAACTCGGTCCGTTACGCGCCTCCGCTGTTTATCGTTTTCTCTCTTTCCTGTCTTTTTTATTTGTCCTTCCGATCTCCGCCTCTACTGTCTCTATCTTCCTGTTTATTTCTCGGGATTTCTTAAGCGTATACCTTATTCTCCCGTTGCGATTTGATAGTTTCTTTTTTAATTGCGCCTCCGATAAGCCCAAGTAAAATTATGAATCGGCATGGCACGTCATCGCCCAAGTTAATTATGGAGTATAAAAATATGTTTACGGTTGAAATAATAGCACAATAATGGAATAATCAGATTGCTCGCCGTGTCGATACAATAATTTTCGTTTACGCAATAAACATCTAATTACGAGTTTACAATTTAATCTGCAGCTTACGCAAGCGTTCATAAATGTCGCGGAACCACAAGAGCACGGTATAAAAACGAGAGGCAAATATATCTTTACGGAAAAACACACATAAAAATCTCGAGAGAAAGCCCAGTAACCTACATGCATGAAAAAGATGAAAATAAATACGAAAAGAGAAGCATATAAAAGTCAAGGAATAAAAGAGCCGCGGCGAGCGGCTAAAATCCACAGGCGCCAAGATGAAAAATAGCAGACAAAAGTGCGTCGAGTCGAGGAATATAAGCGGTGTGGCCAGCAGCAGCAGCTCTCGAGAGGGGGATGCGAAGAGAGTGAGAGTCGAATCAGCAGCAACCGGGGCTTTGTGTATGCATGCGTATGTGTGTACGTCGGGGTGCTCGCTACGCAAGCCGACCGCAAAATCAGCGTTTGAATGAGGAAGCGCGGGACACAATGCGCGCGGCAACGTATATACGCGGGGACCAGGGTGCGCGCATCCCCCTTCGCGCGGGGACTTCCAGCGTATAGTGTGTATAGGACGAGAAGTGTAGGGCGCGCGGAAGAGAAAAGCCCTGGCCGAGAGAGAGACACTGCGAGCGGCTCGCTTTAAAAGGACCGCTGATGCGTGATGGGCGCGGCCCCGCGAGGGGCGGCCCCAGGAGACATTGTGCCAGCGCAAACGCGCGCGGCCATTGTCAGAATGTGTGCGTTAGAGAGAAAGAGCGAGAGAGCGAGGGAGAGACCAGGAGAAGAGCTCGTGTGCCTTTTGCCGCGGCCTCCGGGACATTCGCACGGGGGAGGGTTCCGGATGAGCCTTGCGGCCCTGTCTGTGCCGGACTTCCGTCGAGCCGACGCTGGGCTCTCTTTTTTTTCCACCCCGAACCACCAGGACCCGAGTCAATTGCCTGTGATGCCCTGCGCTCTACGTGCACGCGTCAACGTGTGTACGCAACACGCCGAAATCCATGAGCGTTGCAGCCTCGCTAACCAACTGCTGGGATGGATTTTGCATATCATTCGTATACATGAGAACATTTCAAGGATGTTTGATTAGTCTTAACGTTAAGGTTTGGCAAAAATCTGAAAAAAGGAAAGGTTACACAGAGAGAATGGTAAATTTTCAATTAAACCTTCGCTATCTCAGGCCCCGAGTCTCAAAGTCGGATTGGGAGTAGGCACACGTAGTCGAGCGGACTAGACAGGAGTGTAGAAGAGCGATCAAGAGAGAAGGGGCGCCGGGTTTATCTCCCGAGCGGACTGATCGGCACAGGCAGATAAGCCTCTTACGTGGTCCAATTGGCAATTACTTATCGCATCCAGATCGTTACATAACCTCTAACAGCTCCGTGCCCAGGTCCACGTGCAATTAGACGCCTTACGTCACATTATCCGGCGCAACGGTTCCACGCAACTACGCGACTCTATCGCTCCGAGAGAACAGAACGATCAAAAGACGGGGGTAGGAGGATATTATTAAACTACGCGTTAAGTATGTAAATGCTTCTTACACGCGTGTCCGGCATTTAGTTTGGCGAAAATTGACGTTCAACTATTATGATAACAGGAGACTGTTCGTGCAATTATTTGAACGTAGTCATTAAAATACGCTATTCTAAATTCCATAAAGATATTCTAAAACTCATAAAAAAAAAAACTCGTGGATACGTGCATTATTGAATCGACTAATACTAATATAGCAGTCAACTGTCGACGATACAAAACTCGTACTCGGAACAATTTAGCTGGGTAATTGCGCAAATTGACGATTTCTCAAGATAACGTCGAAAGCCCGAGTCGTCGGTGGGACGCCATCGGGATTTTGATATTCGCAAGATAGAGCCGAGGAGAAGTAGCCGAGCGGTTAAGGAGAGGGGAGCGCGTACCGTGGAGAGATGTCAAATCGCGCGGCCAAAATTAATTAGTATGTATTGCGCTACGGCCACGCGTCCTTTTACGGCCCATTCAAATCTGCGAGTAATGTTATGCCGGCCGCGTAGAGAGTTTCGGGGGCCACGGCGAGTCGCTCTCTTCGCTTTGCTCAAAGGGACCCTCGGAAACGTGCGCCGCTTCGAATTCCAAAGTCGTCGACGCGTTTTCGATCATACACGTCGCTGGATTTCGTTATCACCGAATTTAAAAGCGATTTTATCTGATGCCTCTTTTACCAAAATGCTACTAACGAATAAGTAATCATTCTTCCCGTTTGATTATATTCAATCATGTACTTTTGATCAAATGTCGTTTAATTATTTCAATTAGAGATTTGAAATAGTCGTTTCTTATGGGAATTAAAGGGAAGTTAATTTGTAAATATGATACGCTCTGATTACAAACATAATCCAAAATAATAGTGCAGTCGAGCGATTTCTTAAAATTTGCAATTATCAATCCATCAAAAAGTAATTAAGATACACTGCCAATACTTAACGTCGGTGTTATCGAATTTAACTTTCACTTTTCTCTTAAACGTGATTACCGATTTTAAATTTAAACTTAAAATAGAAGAAAGAATTATAGCGGCGCTGAAATTTTTAATTCGGCTATAGCGCCTTGATGAAAAAAGTAAAATAACCCGTGGAATGAAAATGTTAAGAAAAAGAAGAGCTATGAAACCAAATTTCCGGAAGAGGTGATGATTGGCAGTCTGACTGAAGAATTTACGGGTCAAGGATCTTTCTCACGCTACATTTATACATTTGGAAACGCTTATACCGATTCTGCTACTTTAAGGGATTATAATAAGCGCAGTTTAGACAGTTGACTAAAGGCAGCATTTATAAATGGATTTTACGCATTATCAACAGTACTATACAAATTTTGCAAATTTACATGAGCATGACAGGACAACTAGTGTGTCTTTGGTTCTGCTCGTTTGCCACTTAAATCCGTCGAAAGGCAAACACATCAAGTACGGGGCAGGAGGATCGCTCTGAGCAGGCAGGCAGCTTGTGTTGCGCAATGAATTTTTTATTTAATCGGCGGCTGGCCGCAGGATGATTAGAGGTACTTGCGACTCTCTGCGGCTGGGCGATAAAGTTTAAGGGCGCATTTACGCGATACACGCAATAAAACTCAAGCCGGCTGCCGGGCGTGCGCGAGGGAGAGCAGACGAAGCCCGGCCTCGCCCGTGCGTGTGTTTGCGGCGAAACGAGGCGGCGGCGGAGGAGAGAGAGAGAGAGAAAAAAAGCATCTGCCGCGCGACGAGCAGACTTAGCTCGTTCGCCGCCTGACGATGCCGAAGAACGCGCGCGCCACGAGCAGTTGCTGCTGCTACTACCGCCGCCAGTGCTGCTGCTGCTTCTACTACCCGGCTTTTACGAGCGATACTTTGTGGTTTTAGAAAAGTTCCTTTACGTTAGCCCCGCCTTGCCCGCTAGAAATACACACCTCGTCCTCTTTATTGGCAATCGATGCCTCACGTCTGCGCTTTCAATGCCGAACCGACCTTTCGTATTTATGCCAGCCTTTCGTATATACTAAATATTTCGTGAAAAATCTTTACGTTTCAGATTATCTCCCAGAACGGTAGAAGCGTATATGCACAATGAAGAATAATGAAAACCAAACTGAAATTTGAAGCGGACTTTCATGTGCGCTTGCAAGTAGACACGGAGTTAATACGAGAGACAACCAGACGCAGGAGGTTTGGGTGTACGACGCACAGGGGGGCAAAGGAAAAGGGGGGGGGGGACGAGCGGGCGCAGACCACGTGCGCGAGCGGGCGGCTTGGTGTGCGGTTATTTTAACTGCGTGGCAGCCTCTTTGTGGACCGCGTGTGCTTGTAAACCAAGAGAGGCCGCGCGGGCTTGCTCTCGTCGGCCGGAAAAAACCGACTCCGGCGTATTTATACGGCCACGCGAGAGAGCGTAAGCAGCGCGCACTTTGCGCGTTTTTTCATCGATTATTCCGGCTTTCGCAACGGATCCGGCATTTTCCAGGGTCTTATTTCGAACCCCTCCCGCGATAGACGGGATTTCGGATAATGGCGAAGAACCGGTTTCTTCATTTCGATCTTTCGATGATGATGATGATGATGACGATGTCTCGGATTCTACTTTACGACGGCTCATCTTCTTTCTCTAGTTGACAGACATGATTTTCGGGTTTGATCTTGGCATTCGGCTCGCGTTATCCCATCATCGATTGCGTAAAAATTTAATATTCTCCGGTTTGTAATTTCTCAGGAAGTTGCTTAAAAAGAAGAAGCAAAGAAAAAAAAAACAGAGGAAAAAAGAAAAAATAAGCGCCTCGGCACGGCGGAAAGAGGATTCCAATAGCGAGAGAACACAACACTTTGATTCCCGGATAAATATCTTTGAAATTAATCGATCGAGAAATCCGACACTTGGCGCGGAAAAGATCGTAAGGGCGCCGATCTTTCTCCTCGGCGGTGCGCGTCAAATATCCGTGAGTCAGCGGCTAATAATAGCGAGCTCGCGTAAAAATACCGTCGTATACATTCGTCTTTTAGACGAGAGAGAGAGAGAGCCCCAGCTCGCAACCAAAAAGACGAGAGCAGCAGCCACGACGACGCGCAGAGGAGGGAGAGAGGAGATGACGCGCGCCCTCGAATCCACGTGGCGCACTGTGTGGTCCCCGCCGCGCCTCTCTCTCTCTCTCTCTCTCCGAGCTTTCCCCGTATTTACGAAATTTCCGACGCAGCAGCACCGCCGTCGACGCCCACACGCGACTACTGCGACAAAATTTACATTTTTATCATCGATATAAATATCGCCGCGGCGGCCTCGACTGCCGATCACCATCTTCGTGGATTACGTTTAGCTTAAAGTCTTCGTTGCATTCCAAGTATATATATAAGCCTAGGCGCGTATGTCGCTTGGTTTTTCTTTTTAAATCGACGCTGGAGTCTTTGCTCGATGGGGGAAGGAAAAAAACGCGTCGAGGGACAAGGCCAGCTCATTCGTCGCGTAGCCCTCTAGGCTCTACTCCAAGGCGACGCTAACCGAAAGAAGGAGTGCTCAGGGCTAAAGC
The DNA here is from genome assembly GCA_030522585.1 of Anagyrus pseudococci. Taxonomy (NCBI): domain Eukaryota; kingdom Metazoa; phylum Arthropoda; class Insecta; order Hymenoptera; family Encyrtidae; genus Anagyrus; species Anagyrus pseudococci. The sequence goes on from JAPYYQ010000441.1 coordinate 69,903, forward strand.
ACGGCGGCGAAGCTCAAGCGGAAGAGAAACGGCGTGGCAAGCACGAGAGAGAAAGAGACAGAGAGGCAGTAGCTCCGTCTCCCAGCTCGCCCCCCGACTGCTCTTCATCCCTCTTGCTCTCGTCACGGCAAAGTTTCATCACCGCCGCGACGCAAACTCATTCCGGCGCCCTCTCCCAGCCATTTCGGCCGCGTTCTCGGCGCTTCGAGGCCCGAACTTCAAGCAACAACTTTCCAGTCTCCTCCTCTCGTTTATTCCGGCTCACTGCACTTTCCCTCCGCCTCGCAACAGCCCTCCGCTTCGGCTGACTGCGCGCCACCAACCACCCCCAAACCCCCCACCACCGTCTCTTCCTCGCAGCCGCCTTCACATTTGCGGGATGAGAAGCGATTTCGTTCGATCCTACCCCGCGACCGCTAAATCTAAGGCCATTTTAAAGTTTGCCTTTTGCAAAAAGCTCGATGGTTTTGCATATTTTTTAAAATGTTTACACACGCTTAAGAAAGAAAAATCAGCCCGAGTGTTTTACGCACGCCAATCGAGAGCTTTTCTCGAAAATTCTTTAAAGCTCAATAATACCGGTCTCGAACTTACTCGTTATTTATATTCTACGATTAAGCTAATTAGCATACATTGGAGTTCGAAAAGAAAAGCATTGTTTGCTCCGTCTGTGTATCTCAACGAAGGAAGATAATACGAAGCGAGAGCAGTGGCTGAGTCAACCCGAGACGTTTTCATCGGGCTCTTGAAAAACAAAAAGCGCCTCGGGGGCCGGAGGGGGGGGGGAGGAGAAGAAAAAGAAAGGCGCTGACGCTCGAAAAAGAAAAAGAAGCAACGGCAAAAAGCAGCGGGCGAGAGATACGAGAGTCGATACGACAGTCCGAGAAGCAACATCGCGTTTAATGCCTTACGATGACAAATTGACACGGCGACGAGCCGAGGCGCTTGGAAAATCGCTAGGGGGAGAGAGAGAGAAAAAAAAGAAGTAGACGATGATCGCGCGAAAGAGTATAGCTTTTGCTCTCGGGCAGAGAGTAACCGGCCTGTTGAAAGGCTACCCTGCGCCTGGGAATGCGTAATGAGAGTAGAGTGCGAACTTGCTCGGACGCCAAGAGCGCGTATAAATATTCGCCGTTTAACTGCCTCTGTAAAGGCGTCAATAACACATGCGCCGTTGCGATGATACCTTACGCGCGCGCGATGGAAAAACTCTCGGCAGGCCGAGAGTTGTCGTCGTCGCCCTGAGAAATGAAGTGCGAAATGTTTCTTAACGAAAGCTGTTTTTATTTGGGGTAATCTCGAGATTCCTTCGCGCGCAAATAAAATATCGGCTTATTTATAAATTCACGTGGAATTAGCGACGCGCCGTGGTTATAAAACAAACCCGATAAATTAGCCCGAGAGAAAAGCAGGACGATGTGTTTATTTGTCTTTTGTTTGTACGACTTTTGGAATTTCTTCTTTTTTATTTCTTCTCCTTCGTTGGAAAATAAAAATAGTTTAAAAAAAAAGAGCACGCAAATCATAAGCCGAGAGAGCCGGAAGAGTCAGATGACTAAAGATAGAAAAGTATGAGAAGAGGGAGGGGTAGTCGTAGAGTAGGGGGTTTCTGCAGGAGCTGCTGCCGAGACGAAGGGCAAAAGTTGCTTGCGCGACTGAAATCACCAAGCGTAGTACTCGCCGAAGCAATTCTCCCAGAAAATAGGCCTTCTGCAAGAGGCGCACCCTAAGCTCCTCGAGAAGCCGATCCCTCTTTTCCGGCGGGTATAGGAAAGCATTGCGGAGAACGTCAGAGCAGGCAAGAGAGAGAGAGAGAGAGAGAGAGAGAGAGAGAGAGAGAGAGAGAGAAAGCACAAGAAGAAGACGCTTTTCCGAGCGTTCATGCTTGCAAGTTGAATCTCTCTCTCTCTCTCTCTCTCTCTCTCTCTCTCTCTCTTTCACTCTCTCTCTCTCTCTCTTTCATTCTGCCGCTGAAGGAAGAATTAGCTAATGGTGCAGGATGAATCCGTAATGGGTTTGCCCTGTTCCTGCTGGCGCAACGGGATTTCGTTCTCTTTTCCTCGTCCCTCTCTCTCGCTCTTTCGCTCGTCTACTACTCTATTTCCTCGTGCTGTCTCTTTCTCTGTCATTCATTTCTCTCGCTCTTTTCTTTTTTATTTCGGACGATTCAGCCTGCTGCTCTTGCCTTGTTATTAATAGTCTGCTATTTCTCATTTCGACTTGGCCTCTTGAGGAGCCTAGGTACACAATTTTGTAGTTTATTTCAATTATTATTAGATTTTTTTCGAACACATTTCAAGTCGTATTGATCATGTTTCAATGATAAAAATTCATTTGGCGCAATAAACATTTGCCAATGTTTCCTCGCAAATAAGTTTGCAAGTCTTACTCCACAGGAGCTAAAAGCCAAAGCTTAATAGTCGAAGATGGAAAAGCAAAGACGCGAGTTGGTAGTAAGGAATAGCATGAGGTAAGAAGAAGAGGAAGAAGGCGGCTTCGTCGGGCGGTAGGGGCTTAAAAGGGTAGTGGAAGGTAGCGGGATGAGAAGCAGAGACGCGCGAAAAGCGCCGTGGAAACTCCGAGAGACGCGAGAGAGAGAGAGAGAGGGAGAGAGAGAGAGAGAGAGAGAGAGAGAGAGAGCGCAGAGCACCCCGAGGAATGTGCAGGGGAGGAGGCAAGTTGTAAGGATAGATAGGCCGCGTGGGAGGGTAGCAGTGAAAGGGGTTGTGCCGACGAGATTCCAGGGCGGCGACATTCGTCGCCGGATGCTGGAGAAGAAGCAGGAGGAGGGAGCAGGGCACCCGTGAACGATTTGAATAACGCCGAGAGCGGGAGATGAGCTGGTGCTATATATGCGCCGAGCTCTCGGGAGATTCCGCGCCTCGACTTCATTCCGCGAGAGAGTGAGAGCCGCGCTGACGTTTATGAGTCCTAAATGACGCGAGCCCGGGGGGGCTTTAATAAAAGCAATTATTCAGCGGGCGTTTTTGTTCGTGCATTGCGCCAAGGCGCATGCGTCGTTGAGTACTTTGGCCGCGCGTCAAACGCGCCCTGTTCATCGAATTTTGACGTGGGCTAAAATAGAAAAAGAGCGTAAAGTAGCGAATCGTTCGCGGAAGAGAAGCTAAGAAATCGAGGGGCTGAAGGAGGGTAGAGATAGATAACTCCTGGATGATCAGGGAAAGGGGCCCCCCTATGTGTGTTGGCGCGAGCGCGCGCATCGTGCTTTATTATTCCGGGAGATAGCCGCGACGAGTCTACGAGCAGGCTTCGCGGTAATTCTCTATTTGTCTACTTACGAGCCCGGGCCCCGAGAAAAATCCCAGTGTTTCCGAGAAGACAATCAAAGGCCTCCCCGGCACACTATTTGTGCATATGGCGGGGAGAGACTGGCGAAATGGCCTAGGAGCTGCGGCTGCTGCTGCAGACGCGCGCTGCCACGGCTGGGGGAGAAAAAAAAGCGACGAGTATAAACGATCTTCGCGATATACACACACGCGAACTAGAGCTCGCCGGCGCAGAGCGGCAGCCGACGGCTTAAGCGCCTCAGCCTAAATCGACGCGCTTAGGTTATTTTGCGTCTTTCGAAGCAGCTGTCGATCAGAGGTTCTCATCTCCCGCTTCTCCGCCTGCTCATCTTTGCAGCCACATGTAAGTAGCTGTTACGGCGACCGGCAACTTTGCCCATCGTATATCTAGCATTTGTTTTGCGCGATATTGAAATTCCGTAAAAAATTTATCCTAATTGTGCCCCTTTGCGATTGGAGAATAGATAAGTAGGGGCTCTGTTTATTACATCGAATTATATCTTGTGGGAGTCTATACAGGGCCACTTATGTATCTGGGAGAAACGTCGTTGATTTTGCCAAAGTACATTTTCAACGGGCTCTTGATGATTGCAACTCAATTGCGTCTTGAGGGAGGGAGAGAGAGAGAGAGAGCAACCGCGAATTATACGAAAAAGAGACTCAACAGCTTCAACTCAATTCTCTCTCCCCCCGACGATGGCCCTTTTGCAGTTATGCACATACATATCCTCGGCCAACATTGTTGCTTTCTCCAGTTCTCGCCTCATCCTCTTTTCTCTTTGCCACTCTCGAGAGACGCGCCGAGAGCAGCACACGCGAGCCTCCCGCGGCACGCTACACGTACGCTCTCCGCCGCGCCCCCCCGAGCGCGAATCCAAGAAGCCGCGATTGCAAATCCCAGATAAAACTATTGCCTCGGCGCTACTCGGGAATTTGGAAAAAAAAATCCATCGGCCGAGTGTAAGCGCTAAAGGTGTGGTCTATCCGCGGATTGTCAATCGCGTGCACGGAACTTGCTTAACCCTATCTATATAAATAATCCGTAACATCATTTTTCTCTCGCATGATGGATATATAGCGGTCGTTTTAGCTAGGCGCGACTCGATTCCGCGTTTTCGCCCGACGCGCTTCACCTCCCGAACTCCCTGACTGTTTTTTCTCTCTCTCGCGGTCAGGTTCACGGACTCGGGACGGGAATCGGAATCGCGTGATCTGCGCTCCGTCTGCGCACCGCTAAGGCCTTAACCGAGGGAAATTTACTGCATGCGATGGGTCCGAGAGAGAGAGAGAGAGAGAGCTCGTGTGTGTTCTTCTTTCTTAGCCTGCGCCCCGCTCCCCTCGTCGATAATATTTTTTTTCTCTTTTCTCCTTCGCATTTTTTTCTCAGCTTCGTACGTTACTTCTTTTGTGTTATCTGCCTATCTACATCAATTAATCTATTCTTCTCTCGTCTTTTTCCGCTGCGGTTGAAAATTGTTTTAATCTCTAGTGCAAATCTATCGGGACGCGCTGAAACACACATTTGTACATGTGTGCGCCTCCAATGGAAAAAGTCCGAGTTTCGAAATAAATATTTGTCCTCGCGCAATAATTCCCGCCGAGGAGTTTATCTACCTATTTTAACGGGATTGTGCAATATTTCAATACGATACTTTACTCTCGCGCGCTATTACAGCACTTTTCCTCGTCCGTTATAGATCCCCTCCTTTAAACACTTTTATCATCACGTCAATGATTCTTCGCTGTGTTTAACCTACCTTTGCTATACCCAAAATCAACAATTTTTTGTATACATATATGCACAAGTGCCTATATAGAGATCAGTTTTGTACCTTCCGTCGTTCGGCCTTTGGTATACCTTTCGAGATATCCACTTATGCTACATTTACTCGATCCCGAGACACAGACATCACTTACTCGAACAGGCTGTACGTAGTGCTAGTGCGCAGACGTCAAGAGAGCGAGACAAGCGAGAAGATAGGAGGGCAATGAGACGAAGTGACAGGCTCGGTCAAGGGTCAAGTCGAAGCTCCCAGGCGCGAGAAACAAGGGGCACGACGGGAGAGTGAAAGAGAGAGGGGACGAGGGAGGAGGCGGAAACGGCAAGAGAGAGAGAGAGCAGCATGGTATCGGTCGGCTGCATCGCTTGCTTCGCCGAAGAAAGAAGCGTTATGCTCGCGTTCGCGCGCTTACATATATGCGGCGAGAGGGGATCGCGAGAACGAACGAGTCGCGCGCGTCATTCGATGAAGGGGCATCGGATGTCGGGGGGCGCATACATGCGGACGGGAAAGAAAGAAAAAAAAACAAAACGCAGACTGCGAGAGAGAGGAAGATCGACGACGACGACGAGCTTGCCCCTCGCGCCCGCTTGGCAATTATGTGTGTGCGTGCACACGAGCACGCGCGCCCGATCACTTCGAGGAGCGAGTCTCGCCCCGAGGACGGCGCCTTCAAGCTGTCGAGCTCGAGTTTTGGATTTTTGTGCCCGATTCCTGCTGCTTTTTTTTATTTATCCTCCTTTCTTTACTCTCCTGATCTGGACAGCTGATATTTTTTTTGTTCGTTTACATGTATCAAAATAATTGTTTTTTTTTTATTAGGAAAAAATGTTTTTGTTTATCCCAACAAAGTACATTTGAACAGCGTGATATTTTCGACAAGTTTTTAAAAGTAATTTTCAATTTTTGCACATGATTTACAGCCGAAAAGATAATTTATTCGTTCGAGCTCGGTAGCAGATGCAGACAATTGATTTTTCAAAGCTATTGAGTCATTCAATACCGAAAGCTCAAGGGAAAAATCGGTATAGTAGAAGAATAATCGAGTGCGCTTACGTCAAACCGATCTCCACGAGTCTAAGATAGCAGGCGACGGTATCGAGGAGCAATTAATCGCGAGTTCCCTTCCACGAAAGCGCTCTAGCAGTAGTGTTACGATTGAACTGACTTATACATACACGTATAGTCACGGAATCGCAAATTATCAATGAGCGAGCGGAAGCCGGCGCCGCGGGGAGTGCGCCGAGGTAAGGAGACGGACCTGAAGAGTGAGAGAGAGAAAAAAGGTCCCGACGCGAGAGCAGCGTAAACAGCCGATATATTAATGAGGCCTCCATGCGGAGTTGGCGGTTATCGGTGCGTTGGGGCCTGTGAGCTTATGCAGCTTGCCGCTCGTCAAACATGACAGCGATACAAATTTATTATCCATTAACGCGTCAATTAACTTCAATGTCCCGTTTCTTTCTCTCTCTCTCTCTCTCTCTCTCTTACTCTCGTTCGCAAATAGCTATAAGACCCTGAGAGCTTCATGGATAATCAATCGGAGTTGCGAGCAAGCAAGAGAGAGAAAGAATCAAAACGCTCTCGAGACGTCTGAAAGTTTAATCTTAATGGTCTAATAATAACAAGCGTTACGATGCCTCGTAATTTTGCATGCCGACTGCATAAATCCGCTCGAATTAGACGACCAATTAAGCAGAGAAGTTGGAGATTTGATGGATCGCCGAGTTAAAGAGATAATACCCGCACGACCGCGCGCTGCAAGCTCAGATAGACGAATGGAAGAAAAATTGTTGAAGCCGCATTGTGAAGAACTATCGCTTGATTTTCCGAGGAAAGAGAAAGTCGTGGAACATATCGGGCCGTTATCGAAGTGCCTTTCGTCACGAGTCGACGCTAATACGTATCGGAGAAGACATTGACACGCTACGGCGAGAGATGTGCCGAAGAAAAGAGGTCCACAAAAAAGAAAAGCGACAGCTGATGCGTTACGCAAATCCGCGCAAGTTCGTCGAACCTATAGCGGTGGCACGCAGACAAGTGCAGATAAGTCAATAACACCGATCACGGCTCTCTCTCTCTCTCTCTCTCTCTCTCTCTCTCTCTCTCTCTCTGTTTATTCCGAGAAAGGGGGAAAACGAAAGAAAGCCAGGCTGGAAGGAAAAAGAAAACAAAACTTGCACCGACAGAGATTTTCTCCCCCGAAGTGCAGCCCCTAGGGGCAGATAAAGCGGCTCACCGCGAAGTCTGATGCAATCCGTAGTCATCGAACGCAGCCGCGACTTTGGCTTTGTCCGATTAGCAGTAAAGGCAGCTCAAGAGACGCTCGTTCGAGTAAACGCCCCGGATCCCAGTTGGCTGCGTATGGCAATGGAAAAAGGACGAGCGTACGCTATGAAAAAGAGCGAGAGAGCTATACAAGGTGCCAGGGAGGTTCGCAACATGAAGGCCTCATTATGCTCGCTCGAATGCCAGTACACGACGACTCGATATAGCATATACGCGTGTGCTTGAGAAAAGACGAGCGATAACCGGGCGATAGCAAGTGCGCGCGCTTTCTCTCTTTTTTAAAACACGGAATCGGTCTCATTACTTCGATCTCTTTCTTCGCGAGACTTTGGTCGGTAAATGAAGAAAAAACAAAGAACAAAGGAGCGTAAGGCAGTGGGTTATTCCATCGATTAACTCGGATACTGCCGCGATATACTGAAAATTTTACATACTTAAATCTTTTGTACAGCCAAGTATATTCAAGTATAGACAATGCCGTTAACAGGTTTAAACTTTTTGGTGACAATAAAAGAAACATCTCATTTATCTCAGTTTCGAAGAGTCTCGGAGTCTTTGCACGGGCTGCTACTGTACTGGTTATACGACTGTGGGTGACCGACTGGCTTGGGTTTCTCAAGGGGTACTAGCCTTATTTCCAGAAGAAGAGGGAGCGCAATGGCCTATTGAATGTTTGAGAAGTCTTGGCGTGCCGCTAGCACGATTTTATATTTCAATGATCGCACCAGCACCGACGAATACGGCCGCCGCCGCCGCACACCAGCTGGCTATGAAAGTTTTATGCCCTCTTTGCGAGCGATTGCAATCAATGTGCCGGGCCGGAAAGGAGAAGTTCTTATACACGTGCCTCGTCATAGCTATGGCTTTTTTATTGACCTCCGCGTTATCTTTATTTAATTCTAGGGATGACGTTTAATCTGCTAATGTCGCGTTAAAAGTTCGAGCGATGATCGACTATACTTTTTAATAGAAATCAAAACGCTACTTTTTTTTATTCTTTTTCAACTTGCAAATTTTGATTGATATATTTTGCGCGCGATATTTTTTCACAAACAAACGAAAATTTTTATCGCCGATTTCATTAAGATACATATAATATCTCGAAAATATTTTGCATTTAAATTCTCTTAGGCAGATAAGAGTCTAATTTATTTCAAATCTTATCTGAAAAACAAATGGTTAGCTCGAGTCTGGTATATATTTAGTAAAACATAGCTTGTAAGTCGGCACGCAATCTCTTCTCTCTTACAAAAGAACTTTTTATTTTTATTACAACATCTACTTTTCATAAAATCGCCATTCCCTATCTCCAATCGAAAAATTGTACCCAATTAATTAAAAAAATATCGCAGACCAAATTAAAGGAAAAAAAACAGAACATCGACAAGGAAGAAATAAAACGTAAAAATTCGAATAAGAGAGAGAGAAAAAAAGAGTGAAGGTAAAAGGCTGTGTAGTATAGTGGAGCGAGGAGAGGAGAAAAGCAAAGGCGTGAGCGTAATGAAACGAGCAAATGGCTCGTTGGCGAGTGACACAGGGTCAGGCCGCAGCAGCGAGAGCGAGTAGATAGCCATCACTCTCCGCCGAAGTTGGCGGTAGGGGAAAAGGAGGCACGGGGCCGGGAGGGAGGCAACGCCAGCAGTCTGCGCGCTCGACGGCGCGTTGACGCACGGCACGAGGCGTCGCGACGACGTCAACGGCGCAGGTGCAGAGAAGCGCCGACGTCGCTTAAAACGCAAATAACAGCCCGGCGTAATTGAAAATTGACGAGAGAATAGCATGCGGCTCCCTCTCTTTTCTCTCTCTATCTCTCTTTTGCTCGGAGAGCTAGTCTTTTTCACCGAAATATCGATGCCCATTGGTGGTTTTCGAAATTTTGGAATTTAGTTTTCCTGGTATTTTTTTTTATCAAAAAAAAAAAGCCGTAGAAATCCATGTGTTTACTTTTGATGCGTTTTCATAGGACATGCACGAAAAGTCACGTTTTGTTCGTAAGCAATTGTATATGTATATAGGATTAATTACAAACGATTTGCATAATATCGTAAATAAATCAGTCGCGAGCCAAACGTCAATAGCAGATGGATCAATGAAAGAGACAAAACGAAATTTTCACTTTTGTACGAAGAAATACAATTTATTATTAAATTCACGATAATCGCTTGGTTGAACAAAAAAATCCAATAATTTAATTAATACGTAATTAGTAATGAAATTATTTTTTTATTGCGCCGAACAATTAATTAATAATAATCAAGCCCGAATTTTATTTAAACATCAAAATTGATTATTCAACAATCAAACAACGTTACAATTTAACACGCGACATTTATTAGCAAAGCGTGCTCATAATAAAAAAAACGAACTTCTCGTATACAGCTATATACTTTGCAAGATTCGAGAGCTTCCTTAAGCATTCGGTCCACGTTTCTTAAATGCCACGAAGCATAAATCAAGTAATTAGTATTAGCTTAAAGAAGGATGACATGAAGCAAAGCTAAAAGCAGGAAAAAAAAGGGTAAATAATTTTGCGCGTCGCAGCACACATGAGGCTCATTTGTCGGGCGCGCGAGAGAGAGCCAGTGCCGACTGAGCCAGTGAAGCCTGATTGTTATTGATCAGGCATTTTGCCCGCTCGCCCGTGCACATGTGTGTATATACGTATATACGTGTACGCGAACGAGCGAGAGTGAAAAAATGGCAGCGGAGCCGTTGGCGAGTGGAGGAGTGGGAAAGGGAGGCACGGAGGGAGGGGTGCGCCCCAGCGTAACGCCCAGTGCTTTTATAATGTTGGCACGACAGAGCGAATATAGACGGCGGAGCTTAATGAATCTTTATGGGATGATGTCGTGAACTTGTATTCCCTCCGGTGACTGACTGTGGGCCTGTCCACCACTATATCCATTGGCGCGCTTCCATTTCGACCCTCGATATCTCCCTCGCTCTCTCGACTCCCTGCGCGCCAACGCTATTTTCATTTGCGCCAATTTATTTAAACATTTCTTGGCTCCTTCTTACTTTCTTTTGTTTTATCGCAACAAGTTTTTTTTAACGTTACAGGGGATATATCACGGCTATATTGTTTATTCGAATGAACATTGAACATTTTCAAGACTTGTGTGTAATGCAACCGAAGAAAGAAGGGAGTATTTTTTTGTCGCTACCCCAATGTGGAACATTTGGCTCATTAAGCACGGTAGAAATGTTGTCCAGGCGCACATACGTCCGGCATCTACGGACAAACAGGCTTGTGCTGATGACACAGTGGGCGAAACCTGCAATGTCTACATAGTGTGCGTGCGGGTATTAAATTTAAAGGGTGTGTTGAGGCTCCGTGTGCCTGGCGTCCCAACTCCGCATTTTGATCATCATGTCAATCGTCGCGTGATATTGTCATTAGGCAGCCTCTCGGCCTGTACACGCATTTTCTCTCTCTCGGCTTTGTCTTTCTCCGCGTATTCTTCTTCGCAACCGGCCCAATCCCGTCGTACCGGTCAAGGCCATCAATTTCAAATTCCATCCTTCGATCATCGTATCGGGGGCATCGGCCCAAACGTTCTTACAAACATCGCTTAACGAGAGTAAAAAATGGCCCGCGTCACTTGCGTCTTCAAGCAGTGCATCCTACATGTTAAAGAAATTTCGATTGATTGCTGATTCACCCGCGACATTATGTGTAATCATCGCTTATTCACACGGGCAGTACTTTTATTTTTTAAGTATGTTCCATACAAAAGAAAGCCACGAGCTGTTGTGCCGTAATTTATTGAGAAAAATAATTAATCTTTTAATTTCAAGCATCAAAATAATCGCCGACTTACCAGGATCTGAAGAGTCCAAATTTGTGGGTGGCTGTTGGCTGAGAGGTCCAGGTGTGCCTCCACTGCCAGGACTACGTGCGTCGTCATTTCCTCCGGGTCCGGGGTACGATAGCGACGATGAGGGTGGCCTCTGCAACAATCAAGAGAAGAGTTTCTTTTAATTTAATTCATATCAAACGCGCCAAAATTTGATGAAACAAAAAATAAAAAAAATGGTCGCACGACACGATGGCATTGGATGTCGAGTGTTAGCGGAAAAAAGGAATATGAATAAATTATCTTTCGAGGACGTTAACGTTCACCAAATTGCACGGCCTTTCTATAAGACGAGAATGTGTGTGACCTTTGAACCATCGCGTTGGTATCGGAGTTGAGGCTCCTAGTGAAGAAGAAATAACGAGTGTAAGCGTGTGGAGCGCCCACATATAAGAAAGGCAGAAAGAGCGGGCGTTCGCGGGGCGAGGTTCGCGCAGCAACGATGACTGACAGCAACTCCCACAGACTGTCACGAGTGCTCGTCAGCCGGCAATTGTTTCGTCTCATCCTCGTCTATCCACTTGAAATAGTAGCGCGATTGGAATTAGAGATTCGCCAAAGAGTCTCTGCCTCGCTTGCCATACCCACGATTCTCGTTTCATCGAAACTCTCTCGCTATTTTCCCCCTTCGTCTGATGCCTTACTGACCGAGCTCGCGACTGTACGTTTGATGCGCGAGGATAATGTATCTCACGGAATAATCTTAATTTCTTAATTATAGCTTTCTAAGCGTCGCGCGCTGCGCTTGTCCGCGTGACAGGCCGGCTTGCTAAACACGCCATTATGTCGAGTTACGCTATTAAAGAATCCGTAATGCCGCCGCTCGCGTCACGATTGTTGTTGTAGTACTTTTTCTCGAGAGAGAGAGAGAGTCTTGCCCAAAAACGGCGTAATTTAATTACGCTTTAATTGATAGAATTCTGTAACTATCTAGAAGCGATTAAACTGGTTTAAAGAACCAGTCATTTTAATTTCATTCGCTTCGCTCTCTCGCTCTCTCGCTGATCGGATTTAAATAATTTTAAGCTTCAATTTTAAGACGTCCGTCTTAATCTAATAATGACATCATTCGCCATTACAGAAAAACGTCCTTTTTTCTCTCTCCAATTCGACATTTTTATGAAAATAAGAGAGGTTAAAAAAAATGGCACAAGTTGATGAAAGAACAAAAAAAAAAAAAAAGAAAATAAAATCTGCGTATAAATGGCTATTTTTGCGCGATGTAAGCAAACGTCCTTGATTCCCAGTTTCCCATGCACGTGCGTATGCACAAAGAGAAACGGCACATGTAGTTCGCGCATGCACACGCTCTGGGGATGGTAAAACGACTAGCTAAACCTTTTTTTGCAAAATGCCGCGCGACACAGATCTAACAGCGAGCCGACGAGCTGCTGCTGCTATACTGGTGCGAGATATTTCAGGGACAGATAGAGAGAAGCATTCCTCGTGCACACACAACGGGCTTTGCCGCGCGCGGCCCCGCATCAATAATGCATCGAGAGCCCCGAGAGCAGCATCTTCTCTATCCGCGATTGCTCCCGGGCGTTTTCTCGCCGATCGGCCCGACAGCAGCGAGAAGCGATACAGAGAGAGAGAGAAAGAAAGAGAGGCTGAGAGACCTCGACCGGCTAGTTTAGGTGTCCCACGCGCAAACTCCCAGTATACATACTTACACACACGCACACACAACGACAAGCCGAGCCCTGTTTACAGGCTCGGACTGACGTCACTTCCTACTAAACGGGGCTTGACTGGTTTCTTTTTTCCTTCTCGTTTTTTTATTATACTTCGTTCTTTGATCGAAAGAGCGAGAAAGGAAAAGACGCAAACTTTTGCTTGTAGATGGTGAGAATTTGATTTGGCATTTACCGAGAGGGTAATTTGTAGGAAAGACGTTTTTTTTCTCATTTTTCGTAGTATTCGAATTGGGACTTTAATAAAGATTTATCAGAGAACCGGTGATTTACTAGGTACGAATGACTCGAGCCAGAATAGTATATTTTTTCTCGTGTACATTTTTCACCAACCACCACGGTTAATTTAAATAATTATTAATATCAATCAAGCTGCGCAAAGTTACGGAACCAGTTATATACGTGTAGATCGTTGAAAAAAGCAAAAAATATAATAAAAAAATATACATAAGACGACGAGCTCACGTAATTTAATATGCAAATTTCAAAGACAGAATTTCGTGTGTGCCCGGAGTAGGAGTAGAAGCATCGCAGCAGCAGTCTTATACTAACGCGTTTTTAACTACCAATTTATTTTTTATTGGAACAGTTTGCGAAAATTTAAAGGCATTAAGCGTCGTCAGAGACAGAAGAGACTCTTTACGCCCGAGTGAGAGAGAGAGAGAGAGAGAGAGAGAGAGAGACACTGGTCGGCTGCCACTACTGGCAAGTGACGAAAATGTGACAGGGCTCGAAAATTATCATAACGCACAAATTGGCTCCTCTCCCCTCCCCCCTTCGGGTGCTCACTCTTGAGTTCGCGCAACCGAACGCAATTTGACAAAGCGGATGTCTGGCCAGCTCCTTAAACAAATCACAGCGCCCGCATCTCGTATTTCGCCGTTTCCCCTTCGAAAGTGTCGAACCGATTCTCCTCGTGTTTTTCTTTTTTACTTCCTCGCCACGAGAGCACACTCGACTGCTTCTCATCAACGTGTACCGGTACACCAAGTACAAGCAACGACTCGCTTCAACTCGAAATACCGCCGATCGAGACATTCCTCGCTCGCTCGTCCCTGGCCAAGCCCCTTAGCCGCGCGGCCTTAATAAACACTGTGTACACGTATATATATATACATCTTTATCGCGAGCTCGGCGAGACTCGTTTCTGACCCGATACGTCGAGGTAATTGAAAAAGATAGCTGCTCTCTCTCTCTCTCTCTCTCTCTCTCTTAAAAGAGAGAGAGAGAGAGGGAGAGCTTTCGAATTCGCCCTTGATAAATTAAGCGTTCACTTTCGGTGTCGAAGCCGTGTTGAGGGACTTATCGGATTGGCCACAAAGTTTGAACATTATATAGAGTAAGAGAGAGAGAGAGAGAGAGAGAGAGAGAGCAGAAGCAAGGGGCATTGACACCCTCATCTTGAGAGAGAAAGAATATAAGCGAGCGAGCGTCCGGCGGAAAGGGAGGACGCGACGTTTGGCGCGCGCCCGCTGTCAGCGAATTGCCCCGAGACTGCGGAACAATAAATTATAAATCTCGGCGAGATCTTTCTTGCTGCTGCTGCTACCGAGCTGACAGGCTCAACGGCGAAGGGAGGGGCCTTTTAGCTGGCAGTGTGGTATAAAGATAAATCGAGGCGCGAAGGATGCAAAAATCATCGCGACCGCACGCCGTGACCGGTGTTGCTATGTACATCTGTGGGGAGTCAGCGAACGAGCAAGGAGAGATGGAAGGAATTGTCAGAGTTAGTATATGCGCTTGCGTATGTAACGAGGCTAAAATGGTGATGAAGGCACGATGCAGTGATATAAACGTGTATTAAGAGTTTTGTGAAAATTATTTTAAACTAATCAATAAATTTTATTTTCCTGCCTTTTGCGTACAAGTTGACGTTAATAATCGGGTATAAAGCGAATTGTGTGTGTATTTAAGCGCGATGAATTTCGATATACGTTTTCGAGGAGGCTGTTGCTGCTGCCGGCGCTGATATGCAGCGTGTGTTAATTAGAAACGGCCGGCCGAGCGTGCGTGCATTTTTCGAATTGTTAAGTGCTTATGAATAATTAATGCTTTGCAAAAATAAAGTGATTTGCAAGCGACTTTTGATTCTATTAAGAGAAACGCAGACGCGTTGTGTGATGTAAGACACACACGCGGCACACACACAGACACTGCAAAACAAATCAAGATTGAATGAAATGTATGATTAAGCCACTCAGCTGCTCATGCTGCTGCTGCTTCGATACTTGATGTTTTTTTTTATTTTTATTTTTTTGCTCCCCAAGCAAATGTAAAAGAATTTTACCGTTTCTCCGGTTAAATAGCTATTCAATGAGCCGCAGATAATGAAAGCCTTGTTATAACTATTTGGTTTCAGGAGACAACGGAGAAGCGAGACGGTGAGAGAAAAAGGCCAATCAAGCTGTAGGTAAGTCGGCTCGTCTCTCGTAACGTAATGCCGTATATAATTACGTAATTAGCGGCCGGACATTAGCGCGTCGTCCGCGACTGGTTTACGGCTGAGATACGTAAATCTCGGCAATTAATTTATTGGCTCTCGTGGCGACGGCGGCGGCGGCGGCGCTCTCGGCCTTGCAGTGTCGTTGCTGCGAGCACACGCATGCAACAACGTCGCTATACAATCGAACTCTCGAAAACCAGCCGAGCAATCGGCACTGCTTCGTATATACACGTGCGAGGTAGAGAAAGAGCCAGGAGTCCCAGAGGGTAATTACATTGTAAACACGCCCGTAGTGTTGAGGCACACTCACACTTTACTGCTGCTGCTTTAACGAAAGGGAACCTTTTTGCCCCAGCTTTTTCTGTTCTAGAGCAGTTTCTGCGGACTCTTTCTCTGACTCTGGGGTATATCTCGCGACGATAAGCGCGGGGAGAGAGAGAGAGAAAAAGCGAGAGACAAGGGATAGCGAGGCGAAAAAGTGTTCGCGCGGGAGATATCGGAGAGTCGAGGAATGCACTGCTCGCGGCAAGAGTAACAAGAGAAACACGTTGACAGATAAACAATGTTTCCCAGTCGATATACCTGCATCGCTGGAGGTTAGTTTGTTAATTCCAACGCGCTTCTTTCGATTGGCCTTTTTCAAAGTTCGTGTAATTGCAACCCAACTAAACTTAGTTGGTTTTTTTTTGGAAAATTTTGATTATTCATTTTATACAATGGAAATTTTCCGCAGCTTTTAATATCACGTATCAAGCGGTTAAGTGGTTGGGATTTAAAATGAAAATATAATGCTAGTGGGTGAGAACGATTCGAGATGAACGAAAAGACAAAGGAACATGACCTTGAATTTCTCGGTCAAGAATCTTTGGATGTATTAATCAGAATGACTAGCAGTTCCGCGGTCGAGGTGTTGCAGCATATAGAATATTTTTCTCTGATTTCCTGGGAAGTTAGCTTACAAAGTCGTAGCAAGAGGTAGCCAACAACACGCACAAGATAGTCCTAGGTGCTCTCGAACCTGAAATCCGCAATAAATAAGCGGGAGCAGGGCCGAGGAGGCGGTTATTACTACAACGGCGATGACAGCAACTATCCGCATCGGCTAGGCGTTTAATTGTTGACTCGGTTTTGATTCGAGTTGCGAGTTAATGCGAGCGCGTACACTGCCATTCATCATTTCGCGGCGTGTCGGCGAGTCAGCCGAGAGACACCCATGCACACTCATACACGCGCGGACACGCAGACACAGAGACAGGAGGAGAAAAAAGGAATTCGCTCGTTAAGAAGAGTGTCCGTGGGCGTAGCTCGTGTGCGCGATCGCGCGCTCGAGAGAGCCCCCCCCCCCCCGACTCTCTCTCTCTCTCTTCCCGCTGCTGCGATTTTCATCGGGACACGCGATATACAGAGCCGGCGCAATATAAATAAGCCCAGATTGGATAAGATTCCTCCTTTAATTTTCCTTTTACCTCAAATAAATAGTCGCGCCGCTTGTTTTATTATCGTTTGCAAATTTAATTATTTATAAGTCGTCGGGGGGCGTCCTTTATGCGAATCTCCCCAGAGCTACCGCGACACCATGGGCGCCATTCGAAAAATGCGAGAAGGAAGATAAATTGCCAACGGTACATGAACAAAACGAAATTTTACGAGGGGTCGCCGAGAGTCACCAATTCCAAGGGTATTACTCCGAGGCTCTCGCGAGACGATTTTGCCCCGGACTTCTTTTGCTGCGTACTACGAGAGCACAGGCACAGTTTGAAAATTGGCAATAAATGCCGCAGGAGGATTTTCTCATTCTCGTCAATGAAGACGCTACCTTTGGATTTGTCGAAGGTTATGGCTGGGCCAGCTAATATTCAACGACCGACCCCCGCGTACCTATACTACGACTTTACGATCTTCTTCGCTTTCTTTTTCTAGCATTTCCCATTATTTGCACTGCAGGACTTTTTCCGAGCGCGAAACTAGAAATTATTTTTCCAGTTTTCCGCTTGATCAAACAAACTTTTATTAAACATTTTTTTTTTTAAATCTGTCTTTTAACCTTTGTGTCAACATTTCACAAAAACAATCATACGGTAGAACGTAAATGGAATATGTAAAATGAAATGAATAGTTAAGCTCGGAATAATATTTTTCAAATGAAGACACGAGAGACAGAGAAAAAAAATCCATTTTAATTCCCGTGGCAATTTATCGAAAAATACGTATGAGCAAAAAGGTGCCGAGGACCACGCGCGAGACGCTATAGGCGAATAAAAGCCAGCGCCTCTGGACAAACAAAAAAACAAATCACACGCAAGTCAGGTGTAGAGCGGCCAAAGGGAAAAACCTGTTAAAATCAAGAGATAAATCAAAGGTTGGATGGGAAGCTGCTAAGGGGGGGGGGGTAGATTGGAGGTATAGGCCGGGCTCGAATTATAAACGATCAATTTGGAGAATGCGAATCGCGCGAATTTTCGGAAAAGCATCGATGCCCCGGCGTCTCGCTATCGCGTTTCGTACTCTGCCCCGCGTTATTAGCCCGTGCGGCCATTGAGTCCTAGCGAGCGGACAAAAGCATGCCGCCAGTGATAAATGCCGGGGCAATTACGTATTGACAGTACCGCTCTCTCCCCCTTGCTCGCTGGGCGAATTCGCTCGCTGCCAGTCCCAGCGGCTCTCTACGCGACACCCCTCTGTTGTTTTTCATACTTTCCATCCCATTCCCTTTCGGGCGTTTTTTTTTTGCACGTCTAGCCCAGTTCGCGGGATAAATGAACTATAGCCCAGCGGCATTGGCTCGCGCTTTTACCCGTGCATTTTTCTTAATTTCGAGAATAATTTTTCGAACTGCCGGTGTCCTAAAATAAAACGCGCCTCCGCTTTTTTTTTTTATTTCCCCGTGAAAAAAAGTTCATTCGCGAGATTATTCGTGCCATTGTTGAAATGCGTGTGAGTAGAGCCGAGCGAGGGTAGCAGGCCCCATTGATATAGAATGACGTATTGGGCGTCAAATACCAACTGTGATTCTCGAATGATTTCTGGGAAGAGGGGGCCGCTTCGTAGAATGCAGGAAAATATTTTGAGAATAGAAGTTCTCCGAGTTGAAATGTATCTGGCGAGAGAGAAGAGTAGGGATGCTCACGGCAGGACGTTCTCTCTATTTTTAGTCGAAAAGAGCCGGAGCTCTCGAAAAATTTCCAGCATTCCAGGCAACGGGCTATACGGCAGCTTGCGCCGTGGATTTGAGAGAAAGCGCGCCGGCTGCTCATCTCTCCCTCGGTGTCGCGCGTGAAAGTGCCGGCGGTATATACCGTAACGTCGTCGGGGGCAGGCGTCATTGTAAAGCGGCAGTAGGTCGAGAATTGACTCCGCTGGAAGGTCAGAGGCCCGAGACAAGATTTTAAGCGAGAGAGAGAGAAAAGAAGGAGGAGAGACGGACGAGAAGGGCCTTGGCTCATCGGAGAGCAGAGGATCGGGGCGGGAGAGCGAAACGAACAAGCCGGACGAGAGTGTTCGGGGGGAGAGAGAGAGTAGTTTTGGAGCCTGGCCCATCTGATGGATCTAATCAACATTCCTCCCTAATCACCCCGTCCCTCAGTCCGTCCCGAGACTCCGGTGCTCGACTCGGCCGCGAGTAGAGAGAGGGAAAGAGCGAGCAAGCTTGGGCCTTTTTGCCTCTCTTTTTCATACACGCACTTTCCATCTTAATTTCTCTGGGGCCCATGCAGTGCCCCTGGAGCGCGAGAGCGAGCTGAACGGCCCATCGGGAAGAAAAGAGTCCGCGGCGCACACTCGTTTTAATTTAGCCGCCGGATAAATTAGACTCCCCCCTTTCTTTTCCTCTCTTTCTCTCTGGGCTTGAATGATCGGCGACTATACAGCGCGTCCGAGGCTCTCGATCTTCTCTGGCTCTCTTCTCTCAGGCGCGTCTCGTCTCCTATTCTGGCCCTCTGGCTTGCGCGGGCGCGCGGATTTATGGCCTCTTATGCACAATTCATAGGCGAACGCGCGCGCTCAAATAATCGAGCGCCTCGAGAGAAAGAGCCTCAGAGGCTAGCTTCTCCGCTTCGGCCTCTCCTTTGCCGGCCCCCCCAGTCTCCCTTTCTCCCTCGCGAATTAATAAGAAATTCAAAACAAATCGAGGACAATTTATACCCCTCTCGCGGGTCGCGCGCGCGCTTACCCCAGACGCCAGGCTCACCTCATGAATTTTCATCGACCGCGCGCTCTACCTAATCAGTGCGCACGCGCGCGCGAGACTCGCCGATTTGAATTGAATATAACCCCCCCCCCTTCCCTTCGTTGTTCTCCGGAGAGCGGGTATTTGAAACACACGTGGAAAATACAAGCCGTGTTAGGCTTGTTCGCTTACAGCCATGGAAATATCCGAATGGGAATGTCGCGCTGCGCTAGCATACGTATACATACACGTATACAGCGCTGTTTGCGAGAGCGATAAAAAAAGAGAGAGAAAGACTCGTTCGAGGCTTTCACACGTGACGTGATAGTGACGGCCATAGCTTATGGGCAAAGAGGTGAGCGCTCGAAGGAAAAAAAAGAGGAACCTATATATCGCCGCAACCCGCATTAGCCCTGTGCGTTATCACCTGTTACGCGTATATGTCTGCGTACACGCGCGATGTCGATCGACCGCGCGCATAAATACATCGGGGGCATTAACGCTTGCGAGCCTGCTCTCTTAGCATCTTTCTCAGGCTAATTTCTGCGTTATTTATATTATTGGAGATTTAAATATTGCCCGATAGGCTGGAGGTTTAGGAGCAGGGCCGGTAATTTGAAAGCGAATCGGTATGTTCGTAGGTAAAGTGCTATACATGTAAGCTTTAAGTATATCGAAGATTCAACGAAGACGAGGTACACGTCGTGAGTTTGTTCCGACACTCGAATTTCGATATCGGCCAATGTCGATATGCCCCGGACAGAGCTCTCGATATATATTAGCAACTGCTTTTAAGCACTATCGAAAGCTAATTAAAGGTAAATAATTACGGGCTCGAAAACTAATTATGAATTCCTTCCCAAAAGCAAGTCCTTTGGGAATTATGTTAAATACGCTCGATCCGTGGCCCTCCTCGGCGAGCTGCACTTTTCAAAAAAAGCCGGAGCAATCGACCGCATACGGCTGGCCCTATCTACTGCGTTATGAATAAACGATTATTACCACCTTCTGAGTGGGTCCGAAAAGAAAGTACAAGTAGGTGGAGGAGGAGGAGTAAGGCCAGCCGCGCGCGGCTGCGATAGCACTCGCGCCGCTCTGGCGGAGGAGATAGACGTGTACGCACCTATACATGTATACACACACTGCCGGCGGGCGCGTATAATAACGAAATGCAGTCGGCCCCGCAAGCAGGCTTATAAGAGCTGCTCGGCGGTGGCGGCAGCAGCAGGAGGCGCATGTGTGTTACACGGGAGGTGGTGTAGATCGCGCGCGGGGTTTTTGCGGCCTCGGCGTCGGAGGAGGCGGCGAGGACGATAAGACGGGGCACTGGGAGGACTCATATCTGGCTGGCACGGTGGCGCGCCGCTCTCCGGCTAATTGGTTTCCCGTGTTGGATCCTCGCTCTCTTCTACAAAGCCCCCCCCCCCTCGCCCCCCGAGGGATAAGGCGCGCGCGCGCGAGTCTGGCCCCCCGAGAGGCTTCGTTCTCTCCCTCTCCCTCTCTGGCGTATATACTCTCGCGAAGACTCCGCGTCCATTAGGCCGGCTGAGCAGCGAGGGAGAGAGCCCACGACGTCATATATCCGATGACATCTACACTCGCCCGCGCCTCCTCTGACTTTGCGCGAGAGGCGTTCGCTCCTTTTTTGGCTGCGCCACGATTATACGTCGGCCGGCCGTCTTGTTGATTAAGAAAAAAGCTCCTGCCAATGCTACAAAATTTCGGAAATGTAATTTTAAAAAGGTTAAAGTTTTCGTTGTTGTTGTTTTTTCTTCTTTCGAATTTTAACGATGAGATCTAACGTGTTGCTTTGAACTCGTGATAAAGTTGAGCGGCCTTGGTATTGATCGTTTAGATGGAATCTTAGCTGGGATCTGTCAACGATGGGGCAAAGAAAGGTGGGAACGGCGAGCGCAGACGTACATCGCAAGGCATTTGAGTTTTCGTCGCATCAGAATGATGGATCAGATAAGAAAAAGGGTAAAAATCGATTGATATATATCTGATGTCTGAATAATAAAAATGCTCCGGAGGCGAGGGCGCGCGCTCGCATATGAGCATTATGCTCGCTGCCGTAAAAAAAAGGGGGGGAATAAAGAACGCCATTCCCGGCGTTTCGCGTCGAACACATCAGCCGTGCACATGATAATAACCAGCGGGCCGACCTTTTAATAAGTCTCCGCGCACTCGGCTGCGTGTGCTCGCGTCCCACATAGCTATCGAGCTTTTATAGTGACCACGTGCACACGTGCATAGTCACGCGTACGTCGAGTGTCTGTGTATGTGTGTGTGTTGGCCCATTATACGGAAGCAGAGAGAAAGAGAGGGACAAGGTATAGAGAGGAAAGAAGAAGAGAGAGAGAAAGAGAGCGAGAGGGAGTGAGAGAGAGAGAGAAAAGGGCCGCGCGGTAAAACGACGCTAACGATTGCCGAGAGAGGCAACATCTTATCGTGAACTGCAATCGCATTAGCGGACAGTGACGCCCCAGCGCCGTGTGGTTTCATTAGCGAAAAAATAATCGAGGCCTTCGTGGAAGGTTCGGTCGTTATATGCGAGAGAGAAGGAGAAAGAGCTAAAGAGAGAGACGGCGAGAGCTGCTGCCGCCGCCGCCACTACTGCTGCTATGGGTATATAGACGACGAGGAGCCTCCGCTCGAAGCTCGCTCGATGCCGCGCGCGCGCGCAACACTAGGCCACACGTCGGCCAGACTCGACTGTACGGGGAAGGAGAAGAAAAATAAGGATGGAAACGCCAGTCGTTAAAACGGCGAGGAGGCAGTAGGAGGGAGCCCCAGCAGCTGGCTAGTTAAGGCCCACGACGTTGACGGAATCGTTAGGAGACATGCTGACGGGGACCAACGGACTAGTTTATGTAACTCGCCACCCCCCACCCCCCCAGCGGGTTCCCCCCAGACCGCACGAGCAGATCCGATTTAAGAGCTCCTGCTGCTGCTGCTGCCGCCTCTTATGTGGCCGTACACCTTCGTTCCAGCGGCGACTCTAGGATTTGTTAATGGGACTTTATTTCGCGCTCGAGATTTTAAATTTCGGCCGAGCTTCTTTTGCGGCTCCACTCGCCGACCCAACACTCCCTCGAACACGGCGTTTAGTCTCTCTTTAAACCCGAATATTTCTCGCCGCGACAACGCATTTTCATTTCTCGCTGACATAATGGCTTGACAGCTACCCTCCCTGATAAATTATTTGATCCCGCTCAAATTAAGAAACGAAAACAAGACAGCGTGTTCCCCATGAAAATCTTATATCTCCGTATATCCCAAGCGCATAGACGTCTTCTTTTTTCTCTACGCCAACCTATACTTTGAATAATTCTCGCATTAAATAGTGATAAGGGAAAAACGCGTGACACATTCGAAAAAAGTTCTTCAATATTCTAATAAGCAGCAAAATTTCCAGACAAAGCCATCCCTGAGAGCCGCGTGATCTCCCGCCTACATGCATACTTTCAGAGCGAGCACACGTAGCAGCGGAAGAGCCAACGCGCTTCCGAGGCTTGATCGTCGGGATCATCTTGGCGGGATGATCCTCGGGGAATCTCCTTCCGTGTCCTGGCGCCGGTGACTACGCTCGCTCTCTCTCTCTCTCTTCCGCATGATTCTTTTTTTTTCTTCGCCCGTGCATGCATGCGGGGAAGCAGACATTCATATTTAATGGCCAGAAGCCACGGCCCCGATGCAAATTGTTATGAAAGCTTAGTCGTGTGTGCCTCCCCCATCTTTGCGATATGGGAATATGCGCGAGCCGGTCCCACGCGTGATAAAAAATATAGCATCTCATCCTACCGCCCATCCAGAGAGAGAGAGAGAGAGCTACGTCACCAAGCTAGCGCGAGCTTACGCGAGCTTGGGGAAATTCGCGTGACAGCCGGAGCGACGCGGCGCGCTATACCACCCCTCGTCTTCTTCTTATTCGCCTACGCGTTTGCGATGATCCTACGGCTGCCGAGGGAACGGGAGTATTGCTATAGGGGAAAGTGCGACGTTAACAATTTTGGCAAAGTGCCTATGGCCCGAGAGAGAGAGCTTTTTTCGCCGCGGCAGCGGCTTTAGCGGGATGAATTTTCGAGATGCCGAATGAGATGGCAAATATTAAAATCTGAATTATTGAGATTTTTCGTGGGAGGATAAAGCTTGTCTATTATTACCGCGTTTATTACGCGAATGTCAATCTTTGGATATTTTCGAAAAATTTCAAAGCTAATAATAATTGAGTTTTATTTTGCCTCTCGTGAAGAACAAACAAGTCATTCGTTGACGTAAGAGAGAAACCTCGAAGGCGGTGCAACGATTAGCGCGATTTTTCGAAGCGCGTTGCTTATTATTAGGGTGTACACTGCTGCGATATCGGGCGTACGTCGTAATTAGCGGCTAGGCGGTGTCTCGAGATATCGAGCCCCCGACATTCGAAGAGCCAATCTCTGGGGCCCTCGACTCGCTCGCTCTCTGTTGTTCCTTATCGTCAGCCCCCCCGGCGTAATGAGGTATGGAAATGGACTGGGCATCGGCCGCTAATAATAACACGTATAATTGAGTGGCTTGCGCGCACAGGCTAGAGTTCGAGGAACGTGTCTATATGGGAATCGTTTCCCTTTTATCGGACCAGCCTGCCACTATATGCTCTCCCGGCTTTGTATCCAGCCTCTATCTTCGCTCCCTCCGAGCACGTTCTATTTTTTCTTCGGCGTCCATTCATCTGCCTTGCCGCGTATAACCGAGATACTTTCTCGCACGACTCGTATATGTTCAATAGTTCGACCTCGTCAATACGAGCACGAGAGAGGGAGAGGCGCGAGGATACATTTGAAAAGCGCATCGCGAAGCAGAGAAGCCCCTAATGAGCCGCCAATTTTCCGGGACAATTGAGATACGGTAATGTCCGAGAGGCAAGCTCTCGAGTGTAGTCACTTATACTGCTATAGCCGTAACTGCAGCGGCGAGCGCGCGTATACGCACTCGGCGCATTAGCGCGACTGCTATATAGCGCCGCGGCTAGTATAGAGTGTGCTCTGCTCCCGTGTCATTTTTCTCCCTGCCTGTTCTCGCACGCGGCATTACCTTCTCTCTCTCTCTTTCCCTAGCGTTCCCATTTGCAAGCTAGGCCTCTCCGCAGCTATGCCTACTGAATGAATGTTCACGTATTATATTGCCCAGTGCTCCCGAGCTTCTGCCCCGACTATTTTCGTCGCAGCTCCCTCTCGCTCCTCCCGTATTGCCCGCGGCGTGCAGCCGAGGAGATAGATAGAAGAGGTAGACGGGGGCGGGGGGAGCAGCGGCGATGATTAACGATGGCGCTCGTGTACCAGCGCGCGCAGATGAAGTCCGAAGTTCGCGAATACATAGCCTCTAAAGAGAGGGAGGGAATAGGGAGGGGGGGGAGCAGCAAAACCGAGAGCCTTCAAATTAACTGCTTCACGCGCGCTTTGCAGTAAGCGCTACGGTCAATTTATTTCCGACGGACACATCGCTCGAGCGCGAGACGAAAGGGAGTGCAGCCGACGTCTGGCATTGGGCAGCTCGAAAAATCGATGGATACGCGTCGAGCATGCGGCTTTCTTGGATTCGCGACTCTTTAGGCTCAGAGGAGAGACGGTAAGGAGGAAGTGCTGGCAATTCGCTCGCTCTTGTCCACTAACCACGCGCGCCTCTCATTCCGCGCTACTGTACTCCTGGCGTTCGCGGCATGGGCCGCACTCTAATATTACCAACCTACCGCCGAGTTGCGATTTCGAGACTGTCTTTCTTGGATTTACCCTGGTATGTGCGGTCGAGCGGGCGAGCATAGGCCGGCTCGCCAATGCGAGAGAATGAGAGGGCTGATAAAATTTTACGATGACGAGTCCTCGATATTGGCGGGGACAACAAGCGAGGGCGCGAGCTTGATATATAATCTACCGAGAGAGAGAGCAAGAGTCATCATTTCTCCGGCTGCGAGCACGTATAAAATTAATGGACTCGCCTTCTCCGGGCTCGCGCTCTCCCTAAAATTAATCAGGAAGCCATAGCCGAGCGTGTAAAACTAAGATCGTTAAATCTGCCGGAGCACGGCATTTCTTGCGTGTATCTTAAGTACCTGCCATTCCCTGCCGAGATAAAAATGTCTCTAGACGAGTTCTCCTGTCACTGCTTATACGAACGCGCCTGAAAGCGGCTAGACCCCCCCCCCTTCTCCGTATATCGCGTTAATTTTTCCGCTTTCGCGCGCCTATATGCGCAATCGACGCGAAACAATTGCGTTTATGCGTTCCGAGCGGACCTAATTAGGCGCGTGGAGATTACGAGGGAGAGAGAGAGCGTGGGGAAAGAGAGGCGGTTCGTCGAAGAAGAGAAGGAGATTTGGCGGGAAGGGGGGCACATGCTCTCTGTGTACTCCAGGAATTCAAGCTGAGGCGCGACGCGCGTGCATTAGGCCGCCGACGGCAGAGAAAGAGTGAGAGAGAGAAAGGGAGAGGATCTGCAGCACTGTAAAATCATTTTTATCGGACATTAAGTTTCGCCGAGTGGAAAAGGCTGTTGCCGCTTATGCGCGATTCGAGTGAATTTTATACTCCCAATTAGAGCGGGAGAGCTTCGTTCCGGATAGCCCCGAGCTCATTTTCGTCATTACTTTACATTTTATGAGCTTTTTATCAGCAATGATTTAGATTATTTTATCCGTTTTCAATGTTTTTATGCCTACACACACTATTCTTGCGAAGAAAGATACGTTGCATTTTTTTTCCTTTCTTTTTCTTTTATTCTTCGGAGCAGTGCTAAGAATAAACGTACAGCGTGTAAAATAGTTTCTTGGATTGCGTGATATTATTTAAAAAATTGTTCAGAGGAAAAATCCAGACGAGGAAAATAATTCCAACGTGACGCATACCCAAAATAATTTAATCGTAAAAATATACGTGTACTTTTTCACAGATGTCCGATAATAAAATGTATCAGCTCTTATCCTTGTATTCCGCGTAATCGCTTAAAAAATTACTCCCGCCAAGGTATAACGATTCGAGCTCCCGAAGATAATGAAAAAAGAAAACATCGATATTATTTATAAAAATTGTAAATCACGTAATAAATAAACAGCAGAGAAGAATGTCTGGTACAACAAAAGTTTACACCTATCAATCCAAATCGAAATTCGAGGATAATAAAAAATAATGATTTTTCATGGGGTTCAAAGTGAAGTTAACATGCAATAAAAATCGAGTCGACTCGAGTACATAACTCTTCAGCTGCTCGATCGGACAATAAGAGAACGAGCGAGAGAGGAGGGCAGCTGGCCTAAATAATCTTCTCATTCAAAACATTCGGCAGGGCCATAGCCGGCTGGTTTCTATTGAGTCCATCAGCAAAGACTGAAAGAGAGAGAGAGAGAGAGAGAGAGAGAGAGCTAGTAGTGGAGTAACCCAGTGACCACGAGTTAGCAGTACATGGCCGTGTAGCGGCGACAGACGCAAATCCGCGCAGCCGTCAAAACTGCCCACGCACTAGCGGGGCATGTATAGAGAGACGCACGCAGACACATGGACGGGGATCGGCATTGCACACGTATACGAGTACAGTTGAACTATACGCCGCGCGAAACGGGAGCAGCGTGCGTGCAACGAGCCAGACGCGGAATATTAGGGGACGCGCTCGGACCTCACTCTCTTTCTCTCTCGGCGCAGACGGTTGGGCGGATGTGTCGAGTGATGGCGCTTCCGGTTATTGAACGCGCGACCGAGGCCGACGACGACGACGACGCTCATCGTGTGACGCGCGCCTATGGGCAAGCCAGAGTGTCTACTCGGACTAGACGGCACCTCAAACGTATACGCGACAGCGATTTATGTGGCTGGGATTTAATGCACTGCGAGATTCGCACCAAAGCTAATGAGATTTCGCTCGGGCAGCGGCTCTCGTTCGGCTAATGAAGATGAAAAAAAGTGCGAAGCTAACAATGAGAACAGATGACGACGAGGACGTGCCGGTTAAAAAGTAGGCTTGCCGGAGTCTCCGATTAGAACATCGTTATTAGCTGGAAGACTGACGCGCCGTCAATGAGTCCAACGACCGTTTGGCAAGAATTTACGGAGTCTCGGATACCGAGAATGCGCGTTTAGTTGGATAGTTACGGCAGGTCATATAAGCGCATACGCGTCCGACCCGTTACGTTATTATTGCGTTTGTTGTTCCTTCATCTAATTAGAAAAAGCATGAAACGCAGAAAGTGTGTGGAATCTTCGTAAACAATCGGCCCATAAAATCCATATACGATTTTCCCTTAGTCTCTGCTCCGAAGAAGAAGAAGAAAAAAAACAGTTTCTCCCCAACAGCTAATAAACTTTATTTCTTTCTCTCTAAGAGTAATTCGTGAAATTTAGAAATGAAAAAAACACGAAATTAATTAGCCAACAAAGAACAGACGCGTACACAATTATTTGTCATTACGTGTGTACCTTTCAATCGCAATCCGAGACAAAAAAAAACGACAACGCGATACAGCGTATGAATAAAAAATGAACGAGCGATCAGGCAATCTCGCGACAATCTGAAAATACCTTGGCGCGCACACACACGCACAGATCATAATTGAAAGCTAATTGCGCCATTCGAAAAAAAAACAGAAAAAAAGAGCAGTAGGAGCGGCTTATTCTCGCGTTTTCCTAACTGTTCCGCGGCACGCACATGCCTTCGATGCTTTTATAATTGCTCTCTGCGCGGCGGCAAGAGTCGCAGATAGCCAAAGACCGATAACAGCGCCTCGGCACTTTTGCACGCGTCTGCTCACGCAGCAGCAGCGGCGGCAGCTCAAAACCGTGTCCGGAAGTACATGTTTACCCGCGGCGGCAGAGCAACGGAGATTCTCTCCTTGTAACCTCGAGTTTCTCAGACAGACGTATTTTGGGCGAAGGCAAACAGCCGGAGACGCATTGTCAATGTGATTATCGACAAATTTAACATCGTTGCCGAATTTGTGCCACCTTGAGTTTATTAAAAGTAGCTAATTTTTAAGATCAGCCGAAGAAATGGTTTTCTTTATGAATACCATTCGTTTCTCTTGTTTTTAATGAAGCTGTGATTAACGTTGATTCAGACGTGCAGAACGAAAATAAAAATACAAAACGTTAGCTCGAGCTGGATAATGAAGGAAGGTGATGAATGAAGAGATATACGATAAATTTCCGAATGACAAGTTGTAGGCGCTCTCGAGTGCCGCCCACGCAAAGCCTGACATTTATAACTTCGCCGAATTCATCTCTCGCATCGACATACGACGGAGACGTCGTCCAATTTAAAATCGTGTCAAACCTACGAGTTACGCAATTACACTCGACTTGCCGCCAACGTTGGGCCGTACTTGGATTCTATAAAAAAATTATAATAACAGCACAAGAAACACAATGAACAGAGAAAAAAGAAGCTTCAAAGCCGCAGTAGACTCTTTATATCGCACTGCATCCGATCGGTAACCATAATTAAACACAAGTGTCTAAAGCGCATTTCGTTTTTGCCCCTCAACGCGCGCTCGTCTCGATTTCATTCGAAAGTCAGCTGTCGTTGCTCGCACGACTCGCCAGCGGAAAAAGCGTCAGCCCGTATAATCCTGAAACTCTACAATAGCCAGCAGGGTATATGGAGTAGGAGGGAGAGTAAAAGAGGGAGAGAGAGAGAGAGGGTTGCTTGCGGACAACATATACACACACGCCGTTACGACTAGTTGGTTTTCTCGGGCCGAGTGACACGCGAAGGGGCAGGCATACGGTGCGCGATCATTACGCACAGCACCCACCTACCTTTGCCCCAGCCCAGGCCTCTCCTTCTCTTCATATTCCACGTTGTTTGCGTTTCTATCAAACCGTAACAGCTCACTTCCGGTCGTGCGCTGCTTCTACTACCAACACCCTACCGCTTTTCCACCCCACAATTTCAAAATGCAGCTCTTTTTTCCTTTCTCTATATACTCGATCTATACCGACCCAGTGACAACTGGCGTTTATTTGGGAATTGAGAGCTCTTAACTAGGCGGTTAAGAGCCTAGTGCTCGCAATCGAGGGGGGATGAGACACGCGCGCTTTGTGGCCGTGTGCAAATATTTTGCTACACATTTCCAGCTGCTTGTTTTCCACTCTCGATACGATATTTACGACTCTCCAAATGATTTGGCTCGGATATAAAAAAATTATTGTTTCGAACGATCTTGGATTTCCAATTGAGCTCACTACACTTTTATCAAGGTAATGAATGCCGAGAGAGGGAGAGTGACATTGGACTGGATAGCTATAGAAAACCATTAATTACTTTTCGAGCAGGAGACTTGCAGAGGCAAAGAGAGCAACGCAGAAACGAAACCAATTGAACGTTCGAGATATGCAATGCCGCCGCTGGGCTCGTTGCCTCCTCCCCCAGCTCTCCATCTTCGTCCGCGACTCCCACGCCCCGAGAAGATAGCTCGTCTATGCAGAGCGCGCGGTGAGTTGGCGATTTGCATAACCTAATGAATATGTTAAATCAATTTTAGAAAACGCACGAGTCTTGCTGGAGAACCAGCTCGAATGTACAGAAGAGTAAGAGAGGGAAGACAGAAGCAGGCTGCAGCGTATTCTAGGCGGGAGTAGCCTGTTATTACCGTAATTGCCGTAGACCCGCTGCGGAAGAAGAGGTCCAAGATGAAGAAGAAGAAGAAGTCGAGCTCTCGGCTTTACAGCGCGGAAGTGTGGTCCCGCCTATGCCCACGTCGAGAGGCTACTTTTTCTCACCTCCAGCAGGCGCAAGGGGGCCGGGCCAAAAAGATGCGGCTCGGACTGTTTTCCAATTTGTCGGGGGCTCGCTAGCGCTGCTGCTGCTGCTTCTTACAACGGTCGTTCCATGCGCGTGCTCGGGCCGATTAAGCCTCGGCTCGTCGTCCATACGCCGCAGAGCCCTTGCATTAGCATACGCCGCGTTTCCGCGCGCCCCCCCTCCCTGGAATAATCCGCGGGATAGCGCGAGTGTACGTATGCGCGTCTAGAAGGCGCTGGCGACAGGGCCGGGGCCCATCGTCAGTCCCCAAGCGCGTTATGCAAAGCGGCGCATACAGGCTGGCTAGTGCCCCCGCGTACACCCACCGCTGGCTTCGAGCTATACGGTTATTGCGCGCCGAGGAGCATGCGACGAGAGAGCCTCCTGCAGTCTCGTCGCGTGTGCGTATGGTATATACTAGCTCGTTTTTGCCTCCTGCGCGCACGGCTTGTTTGTTTAATGAGCCTACGCCAATCCGCCGAGGTGATTTCAGGAGAGCGGCCCGCGGCCTTTTTTTCGCCCCGCGCACGCAAACGAAGCAGGCAGCTTACGCCGCTTAGCTCTGGGACTCTTTACGTAGCTGCTGCTCCATGTGTCCGCCGCCCGGGGACCCTCTTCTCTCTTTTCTCGCGTGCTCGCGCGCCACGAGGAGCGTCTGGCGCGACTTTCGCCTCGTCCTTTCTTTGTCCCTCTCTCTCTCTCTCTGGGTCGCTTCATTTTCTCCCTTCCTTTTTTCGACCTTCCTTGCGCAGTCTGCAGCTGCTGCTCCGAAAAAGCTCTTCCTTTTTTTCCGGCCGTGCGAGTGAACCGCGATACACTCCAATACGTCCATGTGCGTACGTGCCTGTGTGTCGGTGTGCAGCTCTTTCCGTCCCCTTGCCGCTTAGGCATTTGGGGTTGCTTTTCGAAAGACTTTCCGGAGACTAACGAACCGTTGCAACTCATTGCCACTTAATATTTTTATAACGCGCAACATGCTATTTTCCTATTACCACTCGGCTTCCTCCTCTTTCTGACGCGTTTCGCGCTGGAAATAATTCTTGCTTTCCACGACGACTCAATGAACAGGAATGAGCATTATTAATGGCGCACTTTACGCTGCAATATATTTCAACGTCTGCAGCACACGAAACTTATATTCAAGCCGATATTTCTGAATTTGACGCGACGGAAAAATGTTTTCCTTTTCTTTTTCTTTTTTATTCTTTAAGCTATACTCGAAGTTTATCGTATAATTAATTAAGTGCGCGTCTCCCTAATAATTATAATTACGCGGTAAAGTCGTGATTTTATGTTATAAGCATCATAATTACGCATAAACTTAAATCACTGATGTCATCGGGTTTTTATGCGCGACTAATCACGCGAACGCGCGTGCTCATGATCAATATCGAAAATCAATTAATACACGCGGATTTACATAATACACACTCACGCGGACTTGACTGAAATTTTTTTCATTAAACAACAAATTTATAGATAAGCGCATGATCGCTAATATCAAAATTTAAAATTAACTTACAGAGCATTAATTTTTAACTATTAGATTACCAAGCTAGGATAGAAGGACGATACTTTTTTTGTTAATCTTATTTAACGCGAACATTTAAAGCTGTCTACCGTGAACAAGAGGGCGGCGCGACTTATTTGCACATTTTTATGTGTTCTCGCGACAGGATGTTTGAGTTCCTGTTTGCACGACTACTCCCAACTCAAGGAGTTTACCCTTTTACGATATCGTTAATGCGAAGCTGAAATAATTTTATGACATCACGCGAGCATCTGTAGAAGAGTTGAAAAAAATAAAAGCAATATTATTAAGTTTTATATGTAAAAATTCAGACTGCTCTCGTTTCCTACTTATCATTTTTTCTTTTATTATCATATCGTTGCCTTTTTTTTTTGTCTTATTAAGTTCTAAAAGCGTATCCTTCGAAATAATCCCAAGAGCTTGAAGTAATTTGGAGCAAACATCGAGAGCGGGTTCATTCCCCGGCTACCGCGTGTAGCGAGTACATAACGTAGCATGAAGATCCGCGCAACGTACAACTTTCTTATCACTCACGAGAGCGCGCAATTCGCACGCGCTCTGAGATATTCGTTCGTAAATACAGTTGCAACGCCTCGAAATCCCCCCGATTATATACTGAGCGGCAGCCGAGACCTCTCGCCTTAACTCGCTCTCTCTCTTTCTCGTGCAAATATTACAAACATTCTGTTTGCCTCGCGAAAAGTCGCGCATTCTAATCCTTCTGTTATTACACTCATACCACACGTACACGCATGACAAAGTAATTAAACTTCCAGTCGAGAATCTGCGTCAAATTAAACAAGAGGGTTATCACTTTTGAATTAGCTAAAAAAAAGGCTAAAAAGCCAAAGATGACTCACTGAAAGAATTATAACGTTGGACGAATTTAAAACAAAAAGCCTCGAAAGATCAATTAAAAATTGCAATAACAATTTGTTCAATTAAATGTTTGATTGTTTGTATAAATACCGGATCGCAGCTACCTGAATAAGCAATCGAGCCAAAGAAGCATTTCCGTAAAAAGCAAGTTTTTACAGGCTGAGAAAATCACACTCTAATTAACGAGCCGCGAGCAAAGTGGAATCGCAAGAGTGAAGGGCGGGAGAAAAAAGACGCGAGTCGCACGTGGTGCGCATATAAAAATGTTCGCCGCGGCGTCGGCAGCGGCAAATCGGAACGAGCTATCGTGTATTCGTCATCGCTCTCGGGGCGCTTATTAAGCGGCAAAAACGAGCTGCATTCCTCGCGAAAGCATCGACGACGCGGTGGCAAAGAGAGAAAGAGAGAGAGAGAGCGAAGGGCTAGGAGGTTGCTGCTTAAGAGAGACAGAGGGAGAGATAGACAGGGAAAGAGAGCTAGTATAAAGCGGAGAAGGAGCTGCTGGCCGTGTCGTCCGTTTACGAGTGGCACGTGCACGAAATCCCTCATACACCTGTCCACCTTGTAAACGTTTACAGCGCGCTGTAAACTCAAATTGATTTGTCGCATTAGCATGAGAGAGAAAGAGCTAGAGGAAGAGAGCAAGCTTGCGGGCCCCGGCTCGTGTCTCGGCATTCCCTACCGCTTTTTATTGGACGTAAAACTTAGACTCTCGATCCTGTCAAAAATAACCTTCCAGCCGAGCCTCGACGAGCGTTCTTTTGCAAACGACTGCTGCTGCTGACCACCGTAGCAACCTCCATCAACTATACGATCAAGTTTTTCGTTAAGTTTTATCTTAATTGGACGAGGCTACTGAATAATTATTCAGATCAGTCTTGCGGGGCCCCGGCGTCTTCCTCCTCGGTTTTAATCATTTCGATATAAATTAGGAGACAAATAATTTTAGCCCCTCTCAATTCACGTCCCGAATTCCGGGGCAATTATCCGACTTTATTGCGTCCAGAAGGAAACTCATCCTGCCCTCTGCTTCTGGGCTGTAATTTTTTATTGCTCGCGAATAGTCTTGGGCGAGGAAGAGAGTAGGATGGGAGCTGGGGGGCGGAATATAAAGACGGCGGCGCTTATCGCGAGACTCGAAACTTTACGGCAGAGAGGCGGCAATTGATGAGTCTAAGTGCCCTTGCGCAGCAGTTAAACTCACACCGTGGGCCGACTGTCGTGGAGGAGCGAAACTCGTTACTTATGTACTCTCGATCGGCAAATTCATCGCGATGGGCAATTAGCAACGGCACAGCCCCCCGACGCTTTACTCGCGAATTTCACGCGCTTTCCACCGCCGCGGCTGAAAAGAGAGCGATGCTGCTGAGACATTGAGAGAAGAGCAGAGTCGTTTGCACCGCAGGCGTTTACATAGACGAGCAGAGAGCCGGCTTAACGAGATTTTAATGAAAGCTCGGAAGAACACCTGCCAGAGTATCATTGCCGGAACGGATTCGTGCGTCTCTTTAGCGAAGAGGCAAAAGATACACCTTCCTCGCCACCCTCTTGTATTTTGCCGTTCGATAGATTAATAATTCATCTTTCAATGGCGCTTTAATTGCAAAGTGATAATATTTTGTTGAAAAGCCATCAAAAATAAATTTCCAAGTACGAGCATATCCGTAATCGTTTAGCCTAATTCCTCGTGCGCGGCTAATCCTCGGAAGTAAACGAAAAGTTCCAAAAGCCTAATTTCCTTTAATCTGTCGACTTGCTCATTTAAATACAATAAATTCTTCATTGCTCTAGGATAATCGCCTCGAGGAGGCAAGAACA
Organism: Anagyrus pseudococci; assembly: GCA_030522585.1. Lineage (NCBI taxonomy): Eukaryota > Metazoa > Arthropoda > Insecta > Hymenoptera > Encyrtidae > Anagyrus > Anagyrus pseudococci. The sequence goes on from JAPYYQ010000441.1 coordinate 104,435, forward strand.
GGCCACGTAGTTCCGTGCTAAACCGGAATTAAAGGCGAGCTAAATCGAGCGTACGACACTCGGTAAATAATCCGTAGATCGTAGCGCAGGGCCTGAACATACGTAACCCAATGCGTAACGCGGCTCGGGCGCGCGTGAAATCCGACAAACGAGCACGTATATACGCTAGACTCGCGCGCACATTCCTTGAGCGCAATCGCTCGGGACGAATGGGGAGGGCCAAAACGAGCCTAATTAACTTTCCTCAAAAGCTCCTAAACCGCATAGCCTCGCTAAGCCCGCTTACGACGAATCGCGTTAACTGTAATAGGCTTTCCGCGACACTCTCCTCTCGTCCAACCTCATCTTTCCGACGATGTCCTATACCTACTCCTGTTTTTCCTGACTAACAAGTAGGAGCGTCGTATCTCGTCGTATATTTGTGGCCTATACTATTGACGTCGTAATATTTTTACCTGCATCGGTACACACTGTTTTAACAATTTTCGTCTAATCGGGAGGGAGGCTCGTATTTGCCGAGTTTATCGATGGATCAACTTATGGCCCACGTCATCGTTATACACACGCCGCTAAAATTGTTCACCAAGCTTTGACGAAAAGGTAATTATGCAATGTTTGAACAATGAATAATTAAATGACGGAATTACCGAACGTTAAAACAAGAAACGAATGATCGATGTGAAGAGCGGCGGAAAGCAGTAAGCTCTCGAGTAGCATATTTCCAGGACGAGCCGGAGAAAGGAAGTGTGCATATGTGTAAGGTCCGGAAAAGTCAGCCCATCGTCGAAGTAAGAGCACGTGGGGCCCCCCATTGGGGGAGGGCGAGAGAGAGGGAGAGAGACTTTCACCGGACTAGTCTCTCGACGACTTGCGCCATGTGTTTGTCATCCGTTGGCCGGAAGAGCAGTAGGTCCGTCTGAAAATTTCAAAGCGTTTTTCCACGCCTCGGCCCGACAGATGCACGGCGTGCGCGCGCGCGCACCCGTATACTCAGGGAAAGCCTCTCGTCCGGAGTACAGTAAGAGAAAGAGGGAGAGAGAGAGAGAGTCCCCAGAGGAGTGAGAGGAGGAAAAAAAAGAAGCCGGTTCGAGAGGAGAGAGGGATCGTAATGCGCGCGGCGGCAGCCAGTTTACTCGGCTGTAAAAGCGACATAAAGATCTGCTATTTTGACAATCCCTGACAGTCGCTGAGAGAGAGAGAGAGGGGGGTGGTTGGGAGAAGGCCGATGCAAGCAGAAGGAAAGCGAGAAAAAGAGCGGCTCGAAGCGGCTCTTGTCCCGGCGATATAAACTTTACGACGGCTCGTTGGCCGATCCGCGCTCCGCTTATATATACCCAACGGAGCGGGGCTCCGAGTCTCGCGTGCCTGTCGGCTCTCATTTTTCCCCCGGCGTACACTACAGCCCGGGGAGGCCTGTTGGGCCGCGGCCCCCGGAAGATCGAAATATCGATTATATACGCCCGGCGACAAATTATTAATTGTATCGTTTAGCGGGCCGGCAGGGCGAGCGCGCGCGCTTACGCGATCTCAGCCTATAAATACTTTAAACTCGGGGATAGCCGGATTGCGAGCGCAAGAGCGGCGATCTTATAAAGGCCGTTATTCTTAAGAGATTGGCTTCTTTTAGATTTCCACGGGGATATACGTCCGAGAGAGTTCGGGCCTATACTCGCCGACAAATTGCCTTGATTAAAATAACGCTACGACAGTGAGAGAGCTGTACCCGGGCGTAGGGATAGGAAAAGGAGATTTTATAGAAGTAATAATTCTAACGAGATAATCGCCAACTTCACGCGTAAGCTTGGCTAATGCTCTCCAATGCCGCAGGAATGTAACTACTTTTACGAAAGATAACGCACACTTTGGAAACTGGTTAATTTCAATTTATTTGCCTCGAGATTGAAAGGCGCGAAGAAAAAGAATCTAACTGCCGTCTGCAGAGAAGAAAGATATACGTCGACCAAGATTTCCGGAGTTGCTTTTCCTTTTCATACTTTTTCAAGACGAAAGCTAAGAGTACAGTACTGTCTCTCTCTTTCTCGCTGCATACGAAATTATTAAAAAACACAACTCCCGCGAGAGGGAGAGGGTCAAATTGCTCGGCTCTCTATATTGACGAAGAAAATATTTTTTCAACGACGAAAAGCACGGCACACGCAAAGCTTACACAGAGCGTGAAGAAGCAATCGCGGCCGATCAATAATCGCCGCGTCATACAGGCGTTCGACGAGTCCGTTCGAAGTATTGACTGGTACGGTTACGCTAGTCCGCGCTCTGTTTCCACAAACAAATCGAACGATGAGTAGAAGAAAAAAAAAAGAAGGGAAGCCCTGCGCTCTCTCTCGTCCGATAAATTCTAATAACAAATAATACACAGGCACAAGAGTGAGTAGTCAATGTAAGAGGACGTCGGCGAATTACGAAAGCGCGTGCGCAAAGTACCTCCGCGGCAATGCGAGGGACTACACGGGAAGTAGCCTATGCCTAAAGAGCTACCACTGAAAGAGAAAAGAAACGAGCGCGTGGGGTGTGTCGTGCAAGTCACGCCGAGTAATTGTCCTTTTTGCCCAGAAGCGCACGCGCCCGCGAGACCCCCGTGTGCAGCTCGGTCTAAGCAGATGTAAAGGCAGCACCGTATAGCTGCCAAGGTGGTAGGATGATGTCACGACTTCGACAGGTTGGCCATGGCCAAGTCCACCTGGCTTTGTAATTCCGTTAGAGTGCAATAAGCGTTTTGTCCGACGTTTTAATCCTGGTGAATGTCATTAAAAACAGTATCGCTCGAGACGTTATCGCCCAGTGTGTTCGTAGAAGATTTTACGAGATTGTTTTCTGTCGCTGGCCTCTCAGCTGCGAGAGCTGTGCGCTATAACGCGTAAATACCAGTGAAATGACAGATTAGGACAGACTTTATCATATGTAAACACGCGGATTCTGGCGAGGATCAGTGGAACGATTTAAATCCAGTTTGCCGCGTATACAAGGAGTTGCGAGCAAAAAAATGATTGTTATATACCGGAGCACCCATTTGGTAAGTACAGCAAAATCGTACAGCGATGTAAAGCAAGATAAGAAGAGAAGAATAAAAGAACTAGCTTTGACGACGACGAAAAACGTAAAATGAACTGATCCGTTAAACAGTCGCTCTCTTTTTCTCACTCGAGTGCTGGTACCGCCGGCGTGTAAGCAAAGAGAGACCGGACTCGAAAATCGGAAGCCGTACAGCAGCAAACTGCCGCAGCGCCACGCGCTCGAGTAAATATTATGCTAAAACATTAAACATCTTTGGCCGATAGTGTGTGGCGAGGGCAGTCAGAAGGGGGGCAAGGGGCGAGGTATAGGGAGGATGAGGAGGACGAAAGAGAGGGAGAGATCTCGCGATCCTGCTGCCGTTTGCTCCCCGAAATACGCGCGGCTTTTTGTTTGAGAAACCGGCCGAGAGAGAGAAGAAGCGCCGGCGTACGCGCAGCAAGGCACTCGAACGCCGCCAACTTTGGATCGCAGCCGCGCGTGTAAACAGCGTATATACATTGGTGGCAGAACAGCCAAACGCCGCCGAGTATATAAACCCTCGCGGTCGCGCGACCGCTGTTATAAAAAAGAAAAAGCCGAGCGAGAGGAGGAGTAGGCAGACGGTTCTTAACGCGTGCGCCGTCGCAGCATACCTGAGCCGGAAAAACCGAGCTGAATCAATTTAAACGGCAAAGGGAGTGGTTAGGGTCTTTTTTCCCCTCTTCTCCTTGCGCGCTGCCCCTCTTGCAGGCTCTCCTTTTGTTCCGCGCCCTGTTGCGCGCAAGATATCGCGAGAGACAGAGACAGAGAGAGAGAGAGAGAGAGAGAGAGAGAGAGAGAGAGAGAGAGAGAGAGAGCTGAATCTGCACGGAAGGAAGCTGTGCAGCTGACTGAAGATTTTCTTTCGCCCCTCGCGAACGCGCAAGCAAGCAGGGCAAGCTTTGACAAAGGAGCATTGGCCCCGCGCGTGTCTGCCTGTTTGCCGACGCTCCTCGTTCTACCTTCTCTTGGATAAAAGCCGCATCAGCTCCACTCTCTCCCTTAACTTGTACCGAGCGATTTTAAAAATAGAGCGATTAGCCAAAAAAAAATCGAGCCGCTCTTTAACATTTCAACGAATGGCCGTGTGCACATCGCGGATGTGCACAGTGGAAAAAAAGCGGCTCTCGCGCGACCGTTGATAAATTCAGCGAAAAGGATTGATTTGCACCGGGGGAACGCAGTTGCGGGTTAGGGCTCTGCTCTCAAAATCATTCGCTATTTTTTTCACACGCAGACCCGTTGCTGTGAGGCTCGGGAGGAGGAGGAGCAGCAGCAGCTCGCCAAGCCACAGCGTAACAAATTGACCGTGCACGAGAGCTCGGGGGGTCGTGCCCGCAGACAAATTTGTGGGCCGCGCGCGAGCTCGATACTCCCTATCCCTGCAGCTCGATCCCTCTCTCTCTCTCTCTCTCTCTCTCTCTCTCTCGCGGTGCTGAGCGTGAAAGATTCCTCCTCGTGATTATTCATAGGCGCTAGCCCTGACGACTGCTTGACAGGCCGAGCTTGGACAAGGGCTCCGTTATGAGCGTGACCTTTGAACGCGTCTGTTACTGCCTCGATTTTGATTTAATTTCGTCACGGATGTAATGCAAATGCGACTAGCAAGCATATCGGCTGAATTTTTAAATTACGCGATGGATTATGCATTCCGAGCGGCCAATTCAAAGCTTTGCTCGTCGTCGAAATAATTCAACTTTTTAGCGGGAAAGCATAATTGCGCTGTGAGAAAGGGGCAGCGGTGCAATCAGCTTAATGGGGCCATTGAAGCTAGAAAAGCCGAGCTTGAGCGTCGCTAGTCGGGGCATAAACTCCGAGTCGTTCCAGAACGCGGCCATGCGCAATGCTAATTAAAAAGTGGCAGAATAGCCTGCGTATATACGCTTGTTCTTTCTCTGTCGCGCGTGTCCGTCAAGCGAGCGCACGCTGCTCTGAGGGGCCTCGGAAAATGAAATTTGAGACGCGCGATGACCCCTGGGGAGGCTGCCGCTTGCCGCTGCTCTTTCTCTCTCCATTCCGCTCTCTCTCTCTCTCTCTCTCTCTCTCTCTCTCTCTCTCTCTCTCTCTCTCTCTCGGATTAAACTTGCGCCGCTGGCTTGCCGAATTAAGCCGGCATTATTATGCGGATAATGAAATTTGATGATATTGTGCGTTTTACAGAACCCGAGCTTCGTCAGCCCTCGGTCTTTTGTTCTGAAGAATCGAATACCCGGTGTAGCCTTGCCCCGCAGATGCGTCATTTTAGTTGGCTGTACGAAGAGTTACCGTTTTTCATTTATACTTTTACAGTTTGTATTTTTTTTTTGTCTTGCGGTTGTTCGATTAAAATTCTCACATGCATGCATAAGATGTCGAAACATAAATTGAAAGAGTAGGTATACTATCGCAATTGTTTAACTCGCAATATAGATGCACAATCGACCGAGTAGTTTACACGTATAGGCAGTCGTAAACTTTCCATTTCTTTATCATATTGAAAAAGTTCCGTACGCGCGCGCGCGGAAACGGCAGCTCGCGGCCTGTAATTACACGACAGGCTTTAAAAAGCTTTTAATTATAATTATACCACTTATCGCGGCTCGGCAAAAGTCTTGGTAAAAAAAAGCGTGTATACGCTCGCGCACGAAAGCCCTACCGCTACGCGCACGCGACCTCTCTCTCTCGCATCTCACCCTCCTTCATTCCGTCGTTGCCGCTAAAGGAAAATCAAGAAGTAGCGAGCTTACCAAAAATTTTCCTACCTCAAGCTAATGAATACGTCAGTAAAAAACATCTCATTACCGGAAACTCGTCGGTGGCTGATAAAAATTAGTAGCCCAAGCCTTTTTCTAATTACCCAAGCAGCGTCCGTACAAGAGTACAAGAACTGCAAGGTGCGGTAACGCTTGCACATACACAAATACATTGAAGGTGTGTGTTATAGCCGTCGTTGAGTTACTCGTCACGCGAAGCCCGATAGATTTTCCTTTGTGCTATGCCGACGCGACGAAGGGAGGACGTTTGTTTGTTCTCCAGCGGCGCATGCGCGTCAGCTACACGGCCATGTATAGGTGCTCGCGTCACCACCTCCGCGGACGTAGCCCTCCTCCTCGCATGTGTCTGCCTGTGCTTGTGTATATGCGCAGAGGATACACTATAGGGACAGCACTACTCTACCTATACACGCCATAACAAAACGCATAGACTCTGATAATGACGTCGTGTATTTACAGCACTTCCACCTTTGTCCAAAGTCCCAAATCATTTATTTACGCGCTTTATTACGGCCAATGTGTGTGTTTCAGGTTGCAGCTACTTTTCAAGATAAGCAGGAATATTTCTCACCCGCAGAGAATGGACGAAATCAAGATAAGCCCCCTGTTCTCGAGTCGCATAAATATTAAAGCGACCCTGATACATATCATAATGAGATGACGTACGCAAATCGACGACACGGATTAAAAGGCTGACTAACGTCGCGCGACTGAGAGAGAGAGAGTCTTTTGATTCACAAGCGGTAGCTATACACGACTATATCGAGAGTCACGAGTAATACGTGTATACGTACAGTCATTGCGCCAGATGAGGATAATCTCACTTTTACAGAGTCGCGAATAGCTTATAAGAATCAAAGAGTATACAGTAGCGTTTAAAAAATAACGAGACGTCGCGTATGGTGTAAGGGAAGGGCGATAACTAAAGGGCCATCTTCGCGCCTATACACACCGCCGATATTATTAGAAGTACCGCAAGAGGGGTTTAACCCCTCCCCCTATGAACTCACCTAGAGTCGAATCGATTAGAATCTATTACGTTTAAAATTAACTGCTAAGCTGATGACTCTGCTTGTAGCAGTGCCGGAAGAAAAGGAAAACGAGAGGTGCTTTCGTAACTCCTAGTCGACTAAGAAAACCTCCCTTTTTATCTCTCACTTTGCATTTTTTCTAATTCTCCTCATCAGCTTCAGGAAATAGAGTTAGAAGCAATATTGCGTGACCTACCGTTGGAAGACGTGTAAAATAAAAGAAGAAGAGGAGTCTTGAACGCTTCGTTGTTTACGCCGCTTAATTTTCGGCTGCGGCCCGTCCTCACTCGGCGCGTTGAGACGAAGCGGAAGTGGCTTGGTTGTCCGGGCGTACTGATTGTTTGATTATCCCCATCACATAAGCGGCGCCGCTCGTGTATATGGAAGTACCGGCCGCTGTCGCGATTAGATAGGCCGTGAAACGAGTGGCTTTACATACACGCGCTCACGGACCTTTTCGGCTCCCTTTAGTCCCGGAGAGAATCGAGTGCACTACATCTACCTGTCCGTCTACTGTTCCAAGCATAATACCTCGACTCGTGAATAATCATCGGCATAACCCAATAAACAAGGGAGAGCCAGGGCGCAATCGAAGGAGGGGTGAGATTTTCCGAGCCACTGCGCGGATCCTAAATGCACTCGAGTGCTCTCCTGCCTGGAGAATGCGGACTTTTAGATGAGTGTCTGTGCGCGAGTTCGGACAGCTGGCCTACATATAATACCCTGGCTGGAAAGTTCGTCCGTGTAGTTACACTGACGTTGAGAATTTCATTGGCAGTGATGAGAGAAAAGACTGGAAACGAGTTGAGGAATGCTCATGGTCGAGTGTGTATGTGTATGTGTGTATGTGTATCGACTTGGAAATTCAGCGTGATAATAGGCTAATTACTGCTGCTACTGCTGCTCTAGAAAATCCCTCGATTTTTAAGAGGATTTACAGGCTTATACCGAAGCGTCCTGGTTTCTCCTGCGATTTTTTTATCTTCGAAAAAAAAATCGAATCTGCCAGCTATACATAACGCGTTGTTAAAATTGCTATTTTCGTAAGAGGGTAATACAGTCAATTAGAGTAGCTGGCAGGTCTGTTAAACGCGAAAGAGTGAAAACTATGCTGCGTTTCAACGTAACGAGTAAGTTACTCTCTAAAATGAATCGAGTGAAAACAGAGCCACTCAAAGACGTTTGAGTGAAATTTTCACTCGAAAAGAGTGAAGTTCACTCAAAATTCAGTATCGAAAAGAGTGAAGTTCACTCAAAATTCAGTAAAAACAGAGCCACTCAAAGACGTTTGAGTGAAATTTTCACTCGATTCATTTTAGAGAGTACAAGTTTTTCAGATAAGTTTAAATGATAGACTACCGCCTGCGCTGGGCTGAATCATTATTCTATTCCAAGTTCAAAATATAATTTTCCAGTAATTTAAATAATCCTCTTTCAAGGCTTTAAGCTCGAGCGAGAATTCAATTAAGCCAGAGAGAGAGAGAGAGAGAGAGAGAGAGAGAGAGAGAGGGAGAGTTATACTACAACTACCACTGGCTGCCACTATAGCGCTATGCAAGAATTTTATTTGAATTTCTAATTTTTAAAACGATTAGCATTCGCCGAACGCGCGCGTGCCTCGTCAATAAGGATTACTCAATTTTCGGAAAATCCGACGATTTAATCAAAGTAACTCATTAGCCGGGATTAACAGTCCAACTTCAAATATAGGCACACGCGTGCGCGCGCACAATGAGCCTGCTCCGTCAGCTATCAAATCGTCAAATCAGAGCCGTCACACAACGCTATGCCACAAGCTGTGTACGTTAGAAAGCAAAAATAATCGAGAAAAGAAAGGCAAGAGCAACCGAGTCTCGTATACATATACATAAGGGAGGTATAGGGTTAGCAAGTGCAGGAGAGCGGCCAAGCCGAGCGTATAATAAACCGCGGGTGGCTGTTCTCTCTCTGTCTCGGCGAGCCCTAGACATCCACCCCGTCCACGACACGTGGATATTGTTTTTGAAAACATCGTTACCGCGGATGACTGTCAGTGAATGTTTGCGCGCGCGCAGCGCTCTCGCTTCCCGCGGCGTAATCGCATTAGCCTCTCCCCGTTATAGGCGCGCGCTCGTCCGAGAGTCGCCCCCCGCCCGCGCGGCAGCCCGACGAGCCGCACAGAGCTGCTTGCTCCCCCGTTGTTGCTGCGCGCGCGCGCGCGCGCCTGTGTTGCGCTTTCGCAGGGCCGCTCTCCTCGGCCATTGTTACGTCATTATTCGCGTACGCCCCAGGGGCGGCGGCGGATAGGCTCTCTCCCTCTCTCCTGTTCGCTCTTTCTCTCCCTATGGCTTTGTGCAACGACTTGCTGCCGCCGCCACCGCTGGGAGCCCGGCCCAAAGGTGTTAGCTCGTGCGTCGAGCCAAAGGGCCACGACGCTGGCTTGCCCTTTTTTTTCCTCTTCTTGCCTATCCCGTTCTTTTGCGCCACCCCGTTTAACCCCCTTGGGAATGACGCTTGGTTGGGCTTTTCTCGGATACGCGCGTGTCTGCATGCGCTTTCTTAATCGTCAAGAGCGATTGTCTCGCTAATTTGGAGGATCGAGTGTGCATTGTTGTTGTTGTTTTAGAATATCTGAGCAGTGAGCGCATGTCAAGCACTGGAAAATATTCTAAGCTCATAAGTTATCCTATATTGTTTACTCTATATAAATTTCGGTACATTTCTTTTTTATCCAGAATTTTCATATACGAAAACGATAGTAGCAGAATTTAATGCAGATAAGACGCGTGTATCGTTAAAACCCAAGCATAAAGTTTATTTAACATTTCACGTCCTTAATAGATATATCTCAAGATGAGTGGACACGGAGAAGCTCTTAGACGGCGAAAAAGAAGGTAATAAAAATAAGCATTCATAAGGCATTAGGTGGTAAGCCGAAAAGAAGAAGAAGCAGGTACAGATTAATATTAGCCATGATTTTTGAGCAAAGCGATCAGGGTAATAAGCAGCGCAAATACACAGAGAGTTATAACAGCGTTGCGCGCTTTAACTTGTAGCTGTCGCTCATCGGGGATAGCCGAGAAATGGGCGGGCATATATACATACACGCTCAGTTCAGTCAGTCTCGGCGAGAACTAGGGAGCGTAGAAGAGCAAAAGAGAGCAAGCGCGAAAGAGCGAGACAGGAAGATATGATTTGATTTATTCAAAAGAGCGAGAGAGAAAAAAAGGGACGGTAGAGTTGCTGTGGCGGTCGCATCAGTCACCCATCTGGCACTCGCTCGATTCGTCCATGCGTGGCGTGCACATACAGACATACACACACGTACACAAAGCATCCTCGCTTTCTAGGCTCGCGCGCGCGCCCGCCGCGTCCATTTGACCGTGCGCGTATAATACGCGCGACGACAATGCGCGCAACATGACGGAATATAACGGGTCGAAGGGTGTGGCCCACCACCAAGGGCCAGGAAGGTGGGGGGCGGGGTGAGAACGAGCTGAACGCCAGGAGAGGACGGGAGAAAAGAGATGACTGACGGGGCTTCCCCCGAAAATTAACTTTCGAGACCCGCTCTCTCGCTTTTGCAGGCTTGGGATATGTCCTACTGCAGCACGCACACACCGAAGGACAGGACGAACGATGTGTACGTGTGGCTAAGGCTGCAGAGGGAGAGTGTCGCACACTTAAACGAGCCGTTTATGCGAGAGTGAGAGAGCCTGTGGCTAGCGTAGACGCATACATGTCTGTTACGTATATGTGTGTTCTGTGCACTGTGTGAAGGGGATCGTTGCGGGTCCGCTTGTATGCAGACACGCGTTAAGAGCACTTCGACGTATTCCTCGGGGGAATCTCTCTCTTGCTCTCGGCCTGAGAGCGCCAGATTTCATTAATCAGAGGAGAGTGCGAATTTCGACGATTTCCAAGGCTTTAATTCGATCAGAATTGTTCTTTTGGGGAGCGCACTGGGCGAAGCAGGTCCCCGGATGCTGATTTAATAACTAAATTGTAGCTCGCTCAATAATTCTATTATCTGTCCAGCGGCTATTCGATGCTACTTGGAAAATCATTTTTCATAATTTTAATGTTTTAAAATAGTTTAATGATTTTTCGTTGTAATTGTTAATAGTACACGGGCTGTAAAATAAATTAGTCACAAAAAACATTTTTACGACACATAGGCGGAGAAGCATCATGCTTACGTCCAAGAAATCAGTCGTCAAAAAGCCGACAACGAAAAGACATAGAGTAACGCACAAAAATTTGACGACCTGCATCAGAGCCGTTAACGAGCCCGTGTTACAAGCGAGAAAGCTCAAGCAGAAGAAACAAAACAACAACAAAGAGGAAAAAGTCGCTCTCGCTGACGCGGGAAGATAGTGTCGGGGATATTTTACTTGGACTACGATCAACTTGAAGCGGGGAAGGGCCGTCGTCGTGTCGGCTCGTGGACGCTCGTTCGCGCTTTACACGCCGTCGCGAGCCGAAATCAAGATGCAAAACGACAGGGGCCAAAGAGAAAAAAGGCCAAGAGTAGAGGGGAAAGAGAAACGTGGTGATTCAGTGCCCACAAGGTGGCCACGGAGCTTTGTTTCGCCCTCGTAAATTTTGCAAGCTAGACGCCGGAATTTTCACGAGGCGCAAGTGCGCAAGGAACGAGACGCACACACTTACACACATAGACTCGGCTCGGTAGTTAGCGCCGAGATTTATCGGATCGAAACTAGACTATGTCACACGGCTTTGTGGGCTGAGCATTTTTTCTTCTCCAATTTATCAGCTGCTCTCTCTCGAGAGTGCTGCGATGTTGGAGATTGAGATCTCGCCGATGTGGGCGTGAATTAGTTATGTCGGCCTGCGAGTTTTGACACGATTTTTATTTTGCTGCTTGTCATTGTCCTGCCGCTGTCGATAATTGCTCCTGATGAAAGCTGTGATTTCTATATTAAACGAGCCAACACACATAGCTGCAAAAGTTGAATAAGCGACAAATATTTACGAGCGCACGCCTCCGAGCGAAAATCGAGAGCTATCTCAATTATTTCTGTAAAAAAAAAAAAATAAAATTGCTTTTAATTGAATCGGTTGTATTCCACGGCTTCGGCAAACGTTCGAATATGTATATTCGACGAGGGGAGCAACTGCTTTGCATATGATCTTTATTAATAAACCTCGATCGATAAATTCGCGCTAGTTTACGATCTTGGCTATTTTAAAAAGACTTCATTCGTACCGATAAATTTGCAAGTACGACAAAAACAAAAAAGTATTTCGTTGCAACTTTTCTATATCAATCGTGCCGATTCACATCTTCGGAACTGATACGTCGAGTCGAAAAAAAAATTTATCAATCCGCGCGGCTTATCGAAAATGACGATAAAGAAAATCGTGGAACACGCCAAAGCTCGAGCGGATAGGGAACAAAAGAGAGCGAGGCAGCAGCGGTAAATCGAGGCGCATGTATTCGACCGAGAGCCGCGCCCAGAGAGTCAATCGACATTATTGGATCGGTAGACCAGCAGGGCGCACTTGTCCTCGAACGGAGCGAAGAGAGAAAGAGAGAAAAAAAAAGAAGAAGCTAGTCGTCGGTACATAAGAGCATCATCCCTCGTATACGCAGGCGTTAGTCCACCCCTGCTCGACTAAACTACTCGACAGCTCGGTAAATTTCATTTCGGCGAATTATCATGATTGAATCAGCCGCGGCGGTGGCGTCCGTTGCTCGTCATCCACTTAGGCCTTCGGAAATTTCGTTTTTTACCCTCCAACACCCCGTGGGCCGAAAAGAAAGGAATACACGCTGCAGCGATTCGAGCCGCGCGAGGGCGTCTCTTCCCGTAATTCGATCACGCGCTAATGCACTTTCCACGCCGCTGCCGAGGCGACTCTTGCAGCAGCGCCAGTGTCTCGCTTTACATCGATCAAACTTTGCTCCCTTTCGCGCCGAGTTAATTGATTGCCTGACCCTTGCCTCTCGAACTAGTTTTACGTATTCAAGGCTTTTTCCCTACGTATATTCCATTAATCCTACCCCTCGCATAAACCACTTTTCTGAAGCATCGCTAAATTAATAAAATAAAAATTAATTATGCAAGTAATACGATCCACGTAACTAGTCCAACAAAACGCTCCCTTAATCATACTCAATTACGTTAATAAAATGACAGACCGATTATTTTTCCAATATCGATTGATTTCGCGATATACAGTCGCAGCTCGGTTGTACTATTATGATATTCTTACAACGATAATAATCCTGGATTCGCGGATTTGTAGAATCGTCATATCTGTAGCAAGCGATTATCGATAAAAAGAAATGTATACGCGAAATCTCGCACTGGCCGCATAAACAAAGCCTTTTCATTTGCTCAAGCGCGCGGCTCGATATACATCCGATACGCGGCTAAGAATTTCGGGCCGCTGATAAATAGCGCTGTTTCGGTGCCGAGCTTGCAAGTAGGCCGAGTATAGGTTAGCGAGCGCTCGTGTTTTACGCCCGGCGTTTCGGGTTTGCGCGCCCAAGCGAGCGAGAGAGAGGGAAAACTGTGATTTATACGCGCTCATGTCACGGCCAACTTGATACAGTTACAACCCGCTAACTCAGCTGGCCGCCGTAGACGGCGCTTGGCCATGCTGCATCGCCGGCGTTTCGGCTGCTTCTTCTCTGCGCTTACAACTTCTCGTTCCGATTTACAAGCAACTCATTTTTTTTTTTTAATATTTTGGAATTACTAGAAATGCGTAGAAAAATCAGCTGATTTAAAAACAAAATTGTTTTTTTTAAAGTATAGTATTTATAAAGCTTATTTTGTTTGTTTTGCGTACTTGTGATCATTAGTTTTTTTTTGTTGCTTTCGAGCGGATTCGGATAAAAAGTTATCGTCTGGTTGTGACAAGCATGGTATTTCTTTCTATAAATTGATACACTCTAACAAACAAAACATGTATACGAGATAGCCTATCGAATTTAGTAAATATTTTTTTCCATTTTGTTATCAAATCGGTTCTGATAAAAGTAATTAATATTCAATAAAGATAGCAGGGCACTGGCTCAATCTATTTTTATTACGTTTCTTTTGAAACTTCAAAAGACATCCAGAAAATTGAAAAACTAAAAAACAAAACTGTAAAATAAAAATTATGCGTCCTCCCTCAGAAGTTGCCTCAGTCCAATTCCGATTACACATTACTTTTTGGCTTAATGAAATGGGAAATAATGCAAGACCGATTGTATGCAGAAAAAGTCTTTCGGATCTGTTTGAAGAAGTCTGATTGTGAAAGTCCGCGGGTTCTCATTACTTTTTGGCGAAGACTTTGTTTTTACATTTACAAATTATTTACAGGGAAAGAAACGAAAAGAAATCATCTATTTATTATAAAGAGAGAAAAAAACATTGGCATTTACAAAACGCAAGCAGAGCCGAGGAATGGCGAGTGTAAGCGGTGCCTATTGGCACGTTGCGGTCTGCGTCGAAGGTGAGCCGAGGCAAGCGCATATGCATAGGGGCATAAGGCGGCTCCCCCACCTACAAGCCGCCGGCTGCATTGGTCGCGCGTTTCACGGGCGGGCTTTCATGTCGCCGGCCCGATGCGTTTTCGCTCGTGCCCCCCTCCCCTTCCTGCTGCTGCTGGTACCTCCACCTCCTCCGCCGGTGGGCCGCCTCGACGGCGCATGCAGATTGCGGCCGTTATAATGCGCGCTCGAGATCGAGAGTCACGATGCCCCCAGGAGGAGAAGTCGCATTATGGGAAAAACATTGCGAGCAAGCCCAAGCGGCGGTAATTTGCAAATGAAAAGTAGTCGTTGTGCCCGTTAACGAGACGACGGGCCCTTATTTCTCCGCTGCTTTCAGCTTTGTTTTTTCGCCCTTGCGGTAAGAGCTCGGGGAAAACGTTTCTTGCGCTGATTGGGCGACTTTTTCGGTGCTAAGTAGACGACCCCGATGATGCGGCATTATTGGCTGCAGCTCTTTGCGATAGGATATGTTTGCCGCGAAAGCGCAAATATTTTCATTTTATAGCTTTCGAGTGCGCGTCGTGATAATTGTTTGTTTGAAAAATTTGAAAAACAATTGAAAAATTTATCCAAATTACTTTGAAAAAATCCGACAATTCAGCAACGTCACAGGCGCTTATCTTCGTTGCATTGAACATCCATTGTCTCGTATCTGAAATTGCAGATAACAATCGGAAATTCCGCGCATTATCAGCGACACCTCCGACAATTTGTCTCCGTTCTCGCTCAAGAATTGAAATACCCAAGGGAGAAAGCAAAAAAGAATAACTGTGACCGTGAAGTACCGGGTAAACCGCATAATACCGTGTGTAACACAACTAGTCGAGTTTATGAGCGCAACAAGACAACAGTGCAATAGCTGTATAGCATTGGCTCCCCGTAGCCTCGTGTCTATGCGATTTAAATGTAAAAATGGTCGGAAAGCAATTGTGAAACCAAACAGCCTGGACGCGATTGTAAATCACGGCATTTCACGGGTGAAAAGTGGGGAGCGAGAGAGGCGCTCTCTCTCTCTCTCTTGCATGGCGCTTGCGAAATCGGATGATAAATTAGCGCGTCGAGTATTTGTTTACGTATTACATCGGTTAGAGCGCGTGTTTTGAAAGTGCGCGGAGCGGGAGAGAGAGAGAAAAAAAATGAATGGCCCGGCGCGCATCGCAACACACGCCGACTACTGCAGCGCGTATATCCCCAACGAGCTCTCTCTCTCTCTTTCTCGTGTAGCTCTCGTGGCGGGAGCGACTACTCCCCGGCCACATAAATTTCACCGACAGTCGGCCTGCTCTCCTCTCGGCAGAGAAAGAGAGACGATAATTCAAAGACGGCAAATGAATTTGTCGACGTCGGCTTCTCCCGGCGGCGCGACGTAGTCTCCTCGCGCGCGGTGGCACGCGCGCTATATACTTCGGCTCTCCCGACGCGGCATAGAGAGACAAGATGAGCGCGCCTCTGTATACTTTTCGCCGGCAACGCTCTCGCGCTGTTTTCGAATTCATAGCGTGTTTCGGCTAATGCGATCTACGACAGCCATTACCGGTGGCTCGGCAAACAGGAGGGTCTCTATACCCGCTGGTCGTCCTACTCGTGTGGGGAGCCCCCCCCTCCCCCCCCTCCAGCTCGCTATCCTCCTTCTCGCTCCAAGGGGGCTCGGGGGTTGCAAAGTGCCGGAGGGGGACACGGGGGCTACAATGGAAAAACCAGCCTGTGAGAATGCGAGCAAGAAGCGAGAAAGGGAGAGATCTACTATCGTCCCGACCACTCGTGGCTGCTTCGTCATCTGCTGGTGACTCTTGTAAATTTTGTTTAGACAGGCTAGGCAGCTCTCGGGAAAGAGAGCTCTCTCCCTCTCCGCGCCCAAAGATAGCAATATAAACGATCTCTGGGCTGCCGAACTCGTTTTTTCGACTATTCATCCATTATATGAAAGAGATTTCTTCACTCGAGCTCTATTTTTTTTTAAAGCCAGATTCTTTTTCGCCGGATTAACGACTGAAGTTTATACTAGTCCACGTGTGCGTGTGCGCGGAGATCGGATAGAATTATCGATCTCTCAATACATGTGCTAAATTTAGTTGACCTTTTTTTATTATACTCGTTTTTATTGAAAACTAGTCAAGACACGTGTACGCTACTTCTTCATTTAATGATAATTCAACTTTTAATTTCGCCGCTCGATGATTTTCATTAGACGCCAAATATTTTACGTCGAACAAGTTTCTTATTTTTTTTTTTTTTTATTAATACTTCCAAGAATCTACTACTAAAAATTCAAGTAAACATAGCCGGGCAAATCGATTCTGTACGAACCGTCTTTAAAGAATGTTAATCAAATCAACGAAAACATATTCGGCCGTAGCCGTGCGTGTGGTATCGCCATGACATCGCAATCGAATCACACACAGAGGGATCCGGGGAGAAAAAAATAAAGAGACTTTGAAAACCTATTAAAAACCATTGGCCCCTCTCTGTCTCTCTACGCAATCAAACAAAGCTCCCCCACCCTCGGCCGGGGGCTCTCTCTCTCTCTCAACCCCCTAAACATACGTTAACCGATCAAATCCGCTCGACAAAGCTTTCGCTCGGTGCGGGTTTGAATAAAAATAAAGAAATCAAATTTAGCGAGCGGCAAAAAAATAACAAATAATCACCGGGCGATCGGGCCCGAGGCAATTTCGAGCCGCAGGCTACTGCTACTGCTACTCTACTGCACATACACACACACATACGCTCGTGCGTTATAGAACAGCGATTCTTCAATAGCCGATCCTGCGCTGAGCTCCCCCTGTGTATCCCACACCCCTTTTCTCTCTTCTTCGCAGCTCTAAACGCTGGTAATACTGATTACACAACCGCAGAGAGCCAGAGAGAGAGAGAGCGAGCAAGAGGGGGTGGGAGAGCGGGCGTGCGCTCGACGTCAGCAGTAGCAGAGCACGTGGCGAATGTCTGGACCCGTCACGCTCACACCGGCCAATTTGCGTTTCCGTAATTTCTGGCCCCGACAATGGAGAGCGCGCCCACGAGCCACCCCCGGGCTTAATGTTAGTGCTAGAGAGCACAGAGCTCTATACTGCTCCTATGTGTGTCTATGCATGCGTGCGCTATGCTACCAGACGACCAACCGTGCCGCACCGCGCGCCTACGGCCAATACTAGAAATTATAGGGAATGGAGTGCGAACGGCACTCCACTTTCACACGCTTTCCCGATGCGCTTTCGGAGAGGGGCTCGCTAGAGAGCAGCATGCTGCTCTCTGCCTCTCTCTCTCTCTCTCTCTCTCTCTCACTACTGGGTGTGCGCGCGGCAATATTGTTGTTAACGCGCCTGAAAAGTAACCCGTCGATCGGTGTTATAGGATCAACTCTTCTATACATGTGCCCTCTCTATGGGCCATGCTCAAGAGAGAACTCGACGATTGATGGATCGCGACGTTATTGGAACTTCATTTTATGATTTTGTTTAAAATTTTAGTTACCGCGTCAATACTGAATACGGGGAACTTTCAGCTCCATGCTGCGTATACACTTAAAATATTCACCGAAACGCTTTCGATGTCTCGATGTTTAATATGTGTATCATTCCCCTGGTAAATATTTGATCAGCCGGTGCCAAAATTCGCTTCCTAAAACGCCATCTAAAAGCAGCTGTATGTAACATGCAAATCGAGCCAAAGCAAGACAAATCTCCATATCCGCACATCCGCGTGACAATCGCTTATAAACAAATCCGCCACACGTGTCTAAAGGTTATCCCGAAATGTACAGCGCGCGACGCAACCTAATCCAATTACGGGAGACATCCGCGTAAAAGCCTCTCGCTTTAGCCGTCATAGGTCTAGCGCGGACCTCCCAAGTCTCTCTTCCCGCGTGAAATTTTCGTCGAGTTCGGATGTGTCTTAGACATACGTCGCGACGTCTGCAGGTCGGCCCCGAAAAGCCCCGGGCTGGAGGAAATGCGTTTTCTTTCCTAGCAGTATGCCTTTGGGCTGGTTCGTGAAAATCGGGGCCTTAAGACCCGGCTTGTTGTCCTGAAGAGGTCGAGGGTAGAGAGGGGGATAGATCGTTGGGAGAGATGCCGTTGCTGCGGCGCGCCCGCTGTGAATGCGGATTACGACAAAAGAACGGAGCGGCGGGGGTCACGCCGCTTTTGGAAAATCCTTCCGAGAATTTTCCTTTTTCCCGCGCTTGCGCGCTCACAATGCGGGACCCCAAGGCAAGAGAAAGAGAGCGAGAGATGCGGATCGGCCGCTAAGACGACCATGCGACTTTGGTAGAGAGAGAGAGAGAGAGAGAGAGAGAGAGAGAGAGAGAGAGAGAGAGAGAGAGAGAAAGAGAGATAGCATAGGCCTACTGCAGCCCGTTTAGCGGATGCAGGACATACAGAGAGAGAGAGAGAGGGGCTCTCGGAGAGTGGGGCTCATTCAGCAAGGCATTAGCGTTTTCAAGCTAAATCGCTTTAGTGCAGCAGCAGCCGGAGAAAGAGAGGAAAATCCACCTTTGGGTCTGATGCTACTGCCCCCCCTTCCCTCTCTTTCTCTCTCCTCCTATTTCCTAAGCAGGAGACGGTCAAAAGTTGGAGAAGAGAGGTTGGATGGCGAATTGGAGACGACGGCGGAAAGAAAAACTGTGTTGCAGTAAGCGTCGACTGCGGCACGAACATTTTCTGTTATATCGAGGAGAAGCCGGGGATAAAGTGTGTTGTGACTATGCGATTCAAAGGGCTTCTCCCCCTCTAACGCATACACTGGTACCAGGACGTCCGGCTACAAAGATTTATCTGATTTATGGCGAACAAAAAAGGACGTCTGAGGAGAGAACTCGAAACTTAATTGCTTAAGAGTAGTCCCTGACGAATTAAGTTAATCGGATATTGATGCAGTGTGGCTTGACTTCTCGCCGGGGTGTCCAACACTTTTTCCCGATTTTATTCTATACCGAATGTACAATTACAGTTATTGACAAAAATTTCGTCTTTACTAAACCTTACGTTTGCCAACAAGTAGTGCAACAAGTAGTGCAACGCATAAGAACGTTATTTTAAACGGAGTACAATATCGCATACAGCCCAACAAAGGTTGAAACGCGTATACGACAAAACACACGTGTCCGTGAAACTATCCGACATTCAAGTGGCAACTTCAAGCGCTGTACGGGGAAAAAAATCCGAGCTCAATATAAACGGAACTCTTCTCATGAAAAGGAGTGCGCGATTGGCCGGAATCGAGTGGGTGCGCGCGCGAGGCTTACGCACACAGAGGACGCCAGGAATGAAATGAAAAAGAAAAAACATTTCCCCGGAACAATGGCGCGGCTCTCTGTCGCACGCGAGAGAGTCTCTCTGTATACCGAAATCCAGGCGCAAAAACGGGGTAAGCTCTTCCGTGCGTGCGTGTGCCCGTGCTTTTCACCGAAGGGCTAAAAACGATCGTACGCCGCTCCATTGTTATCGGCTAGCATTTAGCTCGAAATTGTATTAACGAAATAAAGTTTAATGGTCGAGACCGATTTCCGCTCGCTGCTGCCTTAGTCTACTCCCGTTGCCTTTTTTTTGTCTTCTCGTACAGCCGATCGATCGAATGGCAAGGTATCATTGATAAATATTGAAAGCAAATTTCGTTGCGATTTCAGGGAAGGGGGGAAGGTGTACGCGATACGATGGGTAATCCAAGCCAGGATATCTATTTTCCGCATATGTGAAATAATACGCGCGTGGAATGGTAAATCGAACGAAGCAGCGACGCTGCGTAGGACAGAGACAACAACGTAATCCATGCAGATGAAGAGGGGCGAGATAGAGCGAGAAAGAGAAGCCGCGGGGTGAGCGGGGCCATACGCGCAGCAGTCGATTCTTTATTTAAAGTGGAGTATACAGAGAGTGAAAGAGAGAAGATCTGAATGCTGGGAGACGGATTAAAAGTGCGAAGCGCCGCGTGAGAGAGAGAGAGAGAGAGAGAGAAAGAGGGAGAAAAAATAGAAGAGCAGAATGCCCGCGACGGCAGAAAGCGAAAGGGGACTCGCGACAACGGAGCCGGAGAAGTACGATAGATGGGTATAAAAAACGTCGAAAGGACGGGGTAGAGCAAAAGAGAGAGCATAAGGGGGGTAGTGAGCAGCAGAGAGAAATCGAGAGCGGAGGGTGAGGAGAGAGGGGTGGCCTGCGGGGGAGGGGGGAGAAGGCACGGGGGCCCAGAGAGGATCATTTGAATGAGTAATACTACACCTCGCGTGCACCCACCCACACTTCTGCGAAGCTCTGCTCGCAGAGCCGCGGAGAGCCGAGCAAGAAAAGGAGAAACAGAGAGAGGGAGAGAGCACAGGAACGAAGCTTTGTTTGATACGGCGCATTGTGCTCCGCTCCCCGGCGCACCGGTTCACTTTGTGCTCGTTCCAGCCTCTCTGCTTCGTCTCCTGCTTCCTCGGCACACACGAAATGCCGGCAGCAGCAGCCGCGCGGGCCTGCGGCCAGTCCTCTGCGTTTACTGCTATACTACCGTCTCTCTCTCTACCTGCGCGCGGACGAGAGCAGCATGCGGCTGGCTGCTCCGCTCCGCTCAAAATTGTATTATAATGCGGACGAGGGCACGACAATGAGGGAGCGGCCCGTACCGAGTTGCCTTATGCCAATCTTTCCCGCGGGGGCGGTTATGATTTCAATGCTCCCTCTCTCTCTCTCTTGCTCCGGACGCTGCGTTTAAGAGCGAGCGACCAGACGAAAAGTTCCTTTTGGGCCTTTGCTCTCTCTCTCTCTAGTTATACCGGTTAGCAGGGCTCGAGGTCTACAGGCTGCTCGGTTTCATTCCGAGTTTTAGCCTTCCGCGCGCTCCCGCCACTATTACCGGCCTTGTTATAATTGTTCCATCCTCATCGCGTTCTCGATTATATGCTCGCGCATCGAGTGCTCTGCGCCTCGCTTCAATTGCCTCCACCCCCCTCCCCCGCCGGTCTCATTTACAGCTGTCTATTGTCCAGACTAACGAGGCCATTAACCACCTTTCTCTCCCTCTCTCTTACTCTCTTTCTCTGTTTCTCGAGGAGCAAAGCCTCTCATTCAATGCAGTAGTGGCGGTACTTTTGATTAAATAAATATTTTCAAAAAGTCAGGGACTTAATTTTCACGTGGACCAAGTGTATGGAAAGTAGAGAGCGGTGTATTTGTACCGGCAACTTGATAAAAACGAGGAGAGCTCGGGGACACACTCGCTTGTCCCGACTACAACGCATTCGGCAATGTATAGACGCGCCGAGAGAGAAAGAGAGGCCTATTGTGGCGCCTCCAGGCCGGAGAGTAGCATGTCCTACGATAAGCCAGTGGACCCGCACGTGGGCCATCGACAGAGATAGACCAGCAGGCTGCAGCGACGGCGGCAGCAGTAACAGCAGCATCTCGCGATCCTGGCCGGGAATGCCTCTCTATCTCAAACTCCGCCGATGTTTATCCCCGTGAGCGGAAAGTTCGGGCCCCGCTTGCTCGCTCTTATCGGCGAGCCCTCCAAGTCCCTCCCTTCGCCGTCCGGCCACGATTGTTCTCTCTTTCTCTCTCGGGGCCTGGTTTATGGCGCACCTATACCCAGCACACAACACGTGCCTCTGCACTAACAGATTCGTTTTCACGGAAATGACGTTTATGGAGTTACTCCGGCCGGCTGTGAGGAGGTAGAGATACAACCAGCCACTTCCTTTCCCTCGCGATCGCCGTTGTAGCCTCGCTGTTTAAGGCTTAGCTGATATGATACCGGGATTGCAGAAATGATAGCCCCTTGTTTACAATTTCATTATTACCAGACTTGCTTCTCCGCAATATAATTCGGATTTCAAATGTTATGCGTATACATTTTTTTTCTTTCAAGAAACTCAAAACACCTTTGGTAGTGTTTGGTAGACTTTGACCTACATTTTCTAGACGCACCGAGAAAGTCGAGGTAAAAAAAACGTGTTTTCAGGAAAATTCTATCAGCGAGATCGAGCTGTAATTATATGAAAATTTATGGAGTTTTAGGCTCGAGACCCTTCTAAATCAAGATAATCGACTTCAGCTGTCTCGAGATAATCATCGCAGCAACGACTGGTGTGTGTGTGTGTGCGGTGATCTCTCGGTAGGGAAAAAGCGAACGAGAGAGATATATAGGGAAAACAATTAGGTGTAAGAGGGCTGACTAGGAACGAGAACGCGAACATCAAAGGGAAAATTCGAAAATTCAAAGGAAAATGAAATGGGGGTGGCAACTCCCTCGCTGGGATTTTTTTTCCTTTTCTCGCATCTCCGGCCAGAGATCCAGAGACTGATGTATGGGCTCCAGCGATTTTCTGTGGAGAGGCTTTTGCTCTCGAGGATGTGTGGCTGTTCGAGCCAGTAGTGGGTCTCACGCGGAAAGGGATGCCGCAGCGGCGAGCTGCTGCAGGTACAGCCTTCCCTCTCTTCTCGTCGTGCACTCTATTCCTATCCTTCTCCCTCGTACGCTCCGAGCTGCATCTCTCTCGACTTCACAATGCTACCAAATGCCCCGACCTTTTTCGAATTGTCGTTGGGGACGTCCTGCGACGTTGCCACTTTTACCAAATGCTATATAGTCCATTTTATGTTTTATCCAACCCATAGGATTCGCTTTGGAATATTACAGATCCTTTACCAGCGTTATTTGACATAAATTTAATATTTTAATCGAACTAAATGATCACGTAGCTGGAACATTCTGTGAACGAGTTGATAATTTTTAATCGCTGGGCAATATAAGCACATCAGATAAGATAAAGCTTGAAAACGAGAAATCGCGAAATCGGGCTAATCCGGAAGCTTTGATCAATAACAACAACCCGTCGAAAGCCATTTCACGCAAAAGCAAGGGAGATTATTGAAAGGCAACGCTCGTGGGACGAAAAGTTTCAAAGTATAAATCGGCCGATGGCGCGGAGGTAGGAGGAAAACTTTAGCAGGAGACACATTGCGCGGGAGACCTTGGGGACATTGAAAGTCCCGAATTCACGAAGCCCTTGAGACTTAAATATTCAGATGCCTAATAAAATATTCTCAGACGCTGGGGCCCACCAGCCGCAAAGTAGTTCGGCCAAAATATAAAGAGCGAGAGCAAAGACTAATGTGTGCCTGTGCAATACGTCTTTAAATGAAAATGCATTCTTTATCTGCAATAATGCGGTCTTATATCGATGCGACAACTTTGGCCGCGTATCTTTTGTATCATATATCAGCCAGAGAGCAGAAGACGATGAAGAAGAAGAAAAACAAGAGAGGGAGAGAAACCGGCGTGCCTTTAAATACTGCATGAGCAGATTGAATTGATATTCCGATCGTCTCGACGCGCTCCGATACGCTACGTGCGCTTGGACGATTTCGGGCCTGACGTCGTCTGGATTATATTCCGACGATAACGTATCTTCATTAAGAGCGAGTGGACACTTTTTTTTCGTCGATGAAACACCTCGGAAGTTGCTGAAATCGATTTGATAATTGAATCGGTAGTCCCCGTTTTTGATTGAGAGTCTGGCAGAACATACGGTCGAGGAGTGCCTCATGTTGGGGGAAGTGCAGAGGAATGTAAATGTGTATAGAGAGAAATGCTGACGAAGAAAAATGACGGGATTTCTCCAAGTTTTCTGTCGCTTTGCATTAAACATGGATTTAGCATTAAGCTGAGAATTTTAATGGCTCTTGGGATTCACAAGGAAAATTAACATCGTGATCAGCTATGAGCATATTGTTATATCTATATATAGTATACACACATTCTTTTTTCTCAAGCATTAATAGACAATTCGAAAATACGTATAGAGCGAGCAATAAAGTGTAAGGCAGAATCGCTTTGCTCCAGAAAGCTTTCTATATTTGCGAGTCGAGACAGCCAATGTAAAGCAACAAAAACGAGATCGAGAAAGCGGCAGCAGAGATCGAGCCACGTGTAAGAAAGACAGAGAGAAAAAAAGAAAAAAAGCATAGAAGCGAGTCAAACATATTCATATATCGGTCTAAAATTGTTGGCTAAAATAATAAACTTGGCGGCTCGGAGTAGGCGGTTTTGTTGTATGCTCCGATGCGCCGACTAGTCACCGTAAGCGTTTTCGGATCACTTGTGCCATGCGCAAAAGAGTATTCACCGCCAGCTAGCCTCAGAGAACCAGATGGGCGTGTGAGGTGGGCCGAGGGTGAGGGGAGGGGGGGAAGAGAGAGAACGGGTACAAGATGGAGGAAGAGAGGGAGGAAGAGAAGGAGAAGGCAAGTCGGCGTGGTTATTTTAATAACGTTATAATAAGACGTCGGGGATTGATGCTGAACTATTTGCTGGCAACAAGCGCCAAACCGCCGCGCCGCGCGAACATCCAACGCTGGCCGAGCAGTTGGTCGGCTCTCTGCGCTCGCGCGAGAGATACTCCCTGGACTCTCTCTCTCTCCTCACCATCTCCCTCCCTCTATCTTTCTTAAGAGAAAGAGAGAACTACTGCCGCCGGCGCGACTTTCGTCTTTTGAAACGTCTAGATCTAAGGCTCGTCACCTAAGAGTCATTAACATACCAGCTCTCTCTCTCCCGCGAGAGGGAGGTTTTACCTCTCGCTTTGATTCTTGCTCTGCCGAGAGAACCGCCTTTTCTCTTCAACTCTTCCCCTATTTCTCTTCTCCAAAGACTTGTCGATAAAATTAAATGGTATTTTTGGAAACTGCCTTTTTTTCAATAATGAGTTCTTTCCATCACCTGATCAAAGTCTGCGCACTGGTAATAACGTAATTTTATTGACAACGACAAGCACCAATTCAAGCGGTAATCACCAGCGTATATCTGGTAATTATCGTCAAAAAAAATTGTATCGATACAGCTTAGAAACGGGCTAAAATAAAATAACCGTCGCCGCAAAGCCAAAGGACCGAAACAAGACGTAAAAAATTATATTTTAATGGCCGGGCAATAGTTGCCTGGCCTGCACTTCTTTCGCGCATACAGCCAAGGCGCGAGCAATTCCGAGCGGCAAATAAATGTCAGCAACTCGATTAATCGGACACTAAACGGAATCTCTCTAATAAATCAGAGTGAGAAAGAGAGCGTCGTTGCCGGTGGAGTGGGGAATAAACGAGACTACTCGTTCTTCTTCCTTCTCCTCTTGCTTTCAGATGGCAAATGAGCCGAATTGAGAATATCCCGACAATACAGACATACTGCCTCGTGTGCGATGGACTCGATTTCCGAGCCGATCTCGCGGTTGTGCTTTCACTACACGGGAGAAATGATCGGTCCAGGCGGTCCGATGACTTTACGGGCGCCGATGCTCATTCCTCGTGATTTACAGTCATCCTAACCTTCAAGTTCAGACGAGGCGCTAGAGCCCATCGACATTGTTTCGACTCCAGGACTATACTTGACCCCATCGCACCCCCCTCTCTCTCCCTATTATATCTCTCTCCTTACGCGTCAACTATTTCTCTTCCTTACTTCCTGTTGCCCGATTTTACAGGCTAGACCTCGACCTTGGCTCTGAAGCGATTCTACCCACGATCTCTTGGCTTGGAATCGAGTCTAGAGTGCAATGATACTTTTTCGGTAGTGGTAGCACGGTCAAATAGATTTTGCTGGTCGGTTGTATATTATTTTAATGACAAAGTTGTATCTGTCTTTTTCCCCCATTTATTTTTGGCTAATTTGATGTCGCCTCGAGAGCGTATAGCGGATGTCAAGTATTTGCTACGCGGTAGTTTGCACCGCTATCCGAATATATTGGATTTTATGGTTAAATGTGTGAATATGCGCGGCCAATGAGAGCTAGAGATTTATTGTGGCGTATAACTCGAATATATGTTAGATAAGCGCGATTGGTTAATATATTATGCAATAAAGTTTTATTGAATCGTCGTTTTATTTCGGTAGCAAGAGCCGCAACAGCAGCAGGTAAAGATAAACGGTTTATTGACGTGTAAATTAAGTGAGAGCCTCCCGCTGCTACTTCTCAAAACTATTTTTTTTAAATTAGTTTACAAGCTGGTCGATCAAGTTCTATAAATTGTAGCCGAAAGTTTTCCTTCTTATCGCTGAAAATATTAGCCTTTTAAAAGCCAATACATCATAAATTACACGCGAATGCAAACGAAGTGTCAGCCACGAGCGAATTAGCTGTCTCACGCAGGAGAACAGAGAAAGAGTGAGAAATTTCGTAAACACGCAAAGTACACGTTCGTCCGGGCGAAAAGTAACAATCCGAAAGTTGACGAGATGTGCTCGGAAAGTCGGGGACTATTGGCTAAAGCTGTGCTTGTATTCGGCGGGTGAGAAAATTCGCTACACAATTCGCTGACGTCTCACTCGTGTCACCCGGTATAACGCTCGGTGAACGGAGGATGATGACACTCGCGAACGAGCAGCACCAGCAGAGCAGCGCAGCTCGGCAGAGGGCCGAGGAGGATATTTTTACGTCGAAGTGGAGCGCCAACATTCTATGGGTGTGTGTGTGTGTGTGTATACGTGTGGCTATGCGTGTGTGTGCTCGCGCGCGTGTGAGAGAGAGAATGAACGTAGGAAGATGCGCACGCGCGAGTCTCCGACTCGGCCGAGCGAGACTTCTCCTTCTGTTTTTCAAGCGTCGCGGTTCGAGTGCGAATCGTTCGACTTGCAAAGGCCAGTAAAGCCGAGAGCATCATAACGCGGCCGAACGACGCCACCCGGCCACTTTATTTCATCTAGACGTCAGCTTTTAAACCCTCATCTCTTTTTGGCCCGCCCAAAGATACGTGCTCGTTGCTGCATCAACCAGAGCGCTATACGCGCTCCAAGCCTACAATCGGTCTAACTACTGCTAATAACCTGTCAGGCGTTTCAATATCTCCATATTATTCTTGAGTGCTACATTATTCTGATATATATCTATCATTGTTGTTTAACTAAAAATACTCATTTACCAATTATTTATCATCCCAATTCTCTACAATTCTTATCGTTCAAACTAATGGCTCGGATCGTTATTAACAAAAAATGTGTATACACATTAAGTGATTTTTGATTATTTGGTCAAATTCTAAAATAGACTATGATGCTCAAGAAAAAAGAGAGAGAGGTTTCGAAGCAAACAAGCAAGGCCCCGTAAAATCCAAAGGGGAATTCATTCTCCGAGAGAAAGAGAGCGAGAGTCGAGCGCGAGAGCCGTCCCTATAAACTTTAAGAGTTTAAAGCCTGAGGCCAGAGTAAGAAAGAGAGTGAGTGACTGAGCGAGTGAGTGAGAGAGTCGAGCAGAGCGATGGAATAGATGTTGTTTTGTAGTGCGGGAATAGATATCGGCGCTCTCGAGTCAGGCTGGCGCGGAGACAGGGAAGTGCCACTATTTCTGACGAGTGTACAAGAGAGAAGGGGGAGCAGCGCTTCTTCATCTTTGCCGTATCTCTCCCCCGCTCTCGCCTCTCTTTCTCTCTGCTTCCTCCCCTGCTTTAGCGCGGCAACGGAGGAGGAGGAGGAGTAGGAGGGACGAGCCAGGAATAACCGTCAAGATGTCACACTTTCCGCGCAGACGTCGCGCCTGGCTTCGCTCTGCCGGCCAATAAGCCGAGAGACTCAAAGCCCGAGAGTGACTCTAGGTACCGCAGGCGGGCCCCGCGTGCGAAATCGGTACCCGGCATCGACAAATTGCCTGATTTATGCCTGACCACCCGGTGCCCCCTTGTACCCGACTCTTGTATCCCCGTTTATTCCGTTTACTCCTCGAGCTCCTCTGCCAGTAGCAGCTACATCCTCCTCTTCCTCCAGCAGCAGGCTTACCCTTTCTCGAGCGATCGGTATAGAGCATGTGCTCCAAATAGCGAGCAAGATACACCTGCAGACGTGCAGTCACTCTTGATTCTCGCCTCGACATCAATCAACTCGTGTCGATGTGTATAGCTTGCTCTGCAGCCTCGAACCACTAAAGAAAGACGCTCTGGCGAATGAAAAAATGAGAGCGACGATGGGTCGGCGATATTTTGTCACGTATCGACTGGGCCGAGCCAAGCGGACCGCCGACAAGCTAATTGCCAAAGAGCAGCGCCAGCTCCACGCCGACAGAGCCGGGGGTTTAAACTTAGCCGACGTCGACCTATTGTCAACCTCTCCGGAATCCACGAGACTGCAGCTTCTTCGGGGCAGGGTCAGATACACGTCGATACAAGACCGAAAGAGCGAGTATTCGAGCAAGAAGAGGCTGTACGTGATTCGAAATACCGAGCGACGATGCCAGTATCCGATATGATGCTAATACCACGAAGGGACGTGCGTCTCACTTAATTACAGCAAGTGGGCAAATTGAGAGTGTAATAAGTCAATTCCAGCAGCGATCCACTGTTGTTTCGCCTTGAATCGTTTAGCGCGTCAAGGAATGCATCTCTCGACGACGATCGAATGTGTGCACACATGTATACACAACGTCTGATGAATCGCGAGAGCGCCCGAGAGAACGAGAAATCTTGGCCGGCTGGGTGCTTGGCTTGTGAATGGAACGATCGAGCGAAAATCAGAGACAATAAGACGCGAGGCAGTATGAATAAGAGCAGAGGACAATTTATAAAAAAAAACAAGGAGAATAAAAAATGCGTAGACGTGGGTGCTGAGAGAGTGAGAGAGCAAGAGGGTCGAGAGTTGGTGCCAATGCACGCGGCGGCCAATCCTTTCCCTTGCTACGTCGCACTGGGATAGAGTCGTTTGGAGGGGTATAGAGCTGGCGATGACGTGGGTTTGATGGATGCCGGTTCTCCCGGTTATCGACGGCCCTCGTACCTATATACGCGTGCGTCTGCGTAGCAGGCCAATCGAGTTCATAAATTTCGCGCGACCCGGCGTCTCGTGCTCCCCCGCGAGAGATGGAGAAACAGCAGCAGGACCTACTGGTCGAATCGGGGTCATTATCATAGTGCTGCAACGCGTGGGCGCGTGATATCCGATCGTGCCCCGCCAGAATTCATTCACTATAGTCTTTATGATTTAAATGCGTATACAATGAGCTGCATGCTAAGTCAATAAGTTCGTCTCAGCGGTGTTAACGTTGTGTCCAAGCCTCTTTTGACCACATCGAGAATGCGAGGACCTGTGAGAGAGAGAGAAGACGTTGGCACCACGGCCCAGGAAATATTTGAGATTTCCTTTTGCGATAAGGAACGGGTTGTTCGCGTACATGCTGGTATTATGTGTGTCCTCTCAGACCGTAGCTAAAGAATCATGTGCGTTTCACCGTCGAAAAAGAGAGCACCTTCAAATTTTTTTAGTCATTTGGTATTCCGAGTACGTCAGATGTGCGCTTGAAACGCCGAAGATGAAAAATTCGCGAGCTAATGTGCCGGTGAAGTGTAAAAAAGCCGTCTACTCAAATGAAATGGCGTACTTGGGGTATAGATATAGCAAGTTCAGTCTTGCGAGACCCTCGAGATCTATTGGATAATATCAATTTGACCGAAGAGCTATGATGATGCCGATGGTAAAGATTCGACACGACCTGGAGATCGGTAAGTCAAATTTACAACTCAAATTATATGACGATGGCAAAAGAAGCTCCCCAAGAGAGGCAAGAAATGAATCACGTAGTCGGCGCTTACACACGCGACATCGGACGCGGAACGTCGATTTAACTCGTCCCCCTTCCCCCTTGACTTGGAGCACAGAGTTCGCGAGTGGCTCGAGCGTATATAAGACAAGGCGCGCCTGTAAGGGAGACAGGGGCGCGCGTCGTCGTCGTCGTCGTCGCGAGTTGGCACACCTGCCTTGGCATTCCTGCCAAGCAAGTCGCTGCACGACTCTTTTAGCGTGCGCAATAGTATACGTGTCCCAGCGGCTGGGACGCCCCGGGAGAGGGAGGCGAGGCACGGATTCGTGCCGCCCAGCTACTACTACTACTCCCGCGACCTCGTTTCGCCAGCGCATTGTTCCTCGCATTGCCCTGAAGAGACGGTGCTGGGTTGCCGGATCAGAGACATGATCGCTCGGCTTAGATGTGTTTTCGGAGGGAAATTAGGAAATCAATGAAAACTAATGGCTGCGATTCGAGAGTGAGCTGTGCTCCAGGCTGCAGCGGCAGCCTGTTCGTTTATGGAGCTACGCTCGGGGGTAGGGTAAGATCGTGATCGGTGTATTGCTATTCGGTCGAGAGCTGAATGTTATCTGGGATCGGGCCTGTCGTTATTTTTCGAAAATCTCGTTACGGAATATTTAGAGGGAAAAAGGCTTACTGCGGTGCTCGTTTGTGTAATGACAACAAAAAAAGAGATAGATAGATAGAATTGGAGTCTGAACTAAAGCCCCTTTGTTCGAATGATATTAAAATAATCGTTAACAATTTCATTAGTTGTGCACAGCCACGTCATAGCAAAATGATTATACAAGCTAACAGAATAAGAGGGTGTCGCAGAGCCGGGAGGAGGTAAACTATTGCTCTTGAGGGATATAATCGTCGTTTACGACTTCCGGCTTGGAAAAAATGTCGAATATAAATGAGTCAAGGCAGTGGGGTCCGGTGTGCAGGAGCTAATGAAGTCAAGTGTGGACTAGTGAACCCGCTCGTCTTTCACTGTTAGCTCATCGCTCTCTCCTACCTCCTCGAGTGCGTATGCTGCAGAGCGAGCAGATCTCGGCATTGTCATCGTCGATAAGGGGTCTGAGGGGCTCCGTCGCCACGAGCCTTGCTCGCATAAGCTTTTCGTCGTCGCTGCCGATGCTGCTGCTGCTGCGAAAAACGGACGAGAGCGATGAGACACAGCAATAGCAGCAGGAGCACGAGAGAAAGAGGGGGCGACAATGGCCACCCAGGCGCTATCTGCGAATGACAAATGCAGCCTCTTTCTCTTTCCCTCTCTCTCTCCGTCTCGTTTTAAGCACTGCAGCAGCATCGGCTCTCTGAGTCTCGTCTCCCGCGGACAGGCGCAGTCAGGATCTGTCTACCTTTCAACTGCTCTCTCTCTCTCTCTCTCTTCTGGTTTCGACTGCAGCAGCAGCTATATGCTCTCGCGCGAGCTCTTTCTTTTTCACCTCTCTCGCGCGCTATCGGCCCAGCTCGTCTCTCGGCGCGAAAAGGCCGGCGTTGAGAGGTGTCGTCGGCGTCGTTGTCGTCGTCATCCTCCTTCTACTCTCCGGCGTAGTGGAGTCAGGGAGAGAGGCGCGCAAAGAACGGCGCCACACGCGGCCCCAGAGTCCCCTTTACCCCTCCTGCATCCTCTAATGTCCAAGGAATTGCGAGAAATCTGGGCGTTTCGGAGACTCGCAGAAACACAGATATACAGAGAGGGAGAATCGCGAGGACCGTGACCGGCGATGACTATCGTCGCGCGACTGTGTACACGCGACTACTCCGGCGAGCAGGAGAGCCGGACCTTTTTCCTTATTTCTTCAGAGACTCCTCTCTTTCTCGTCTTTCTTTGATCCACGAAATTCCCTCGTTCGTGGTTCCCTTTTATTCTTCGGGCTTTTTTGTTTTTTCCTTTCTCGTCTTTCTCTCTTTCTACGGTGCGACTCTCGAGAGAGCTCTGATGGCTCTTTAGATAATGCCTGGTTATAATTAGAGTACAGGGCACGGATGCTGTAGTGGCATTTTAATGCTCGAAAAAATAAATAAAAGCGCCCGAGAGGAAGAGGCACACACGAGGAGGGGCCCACGAGAGAGAGAGAGAGAGAGAGAGACCGAGAGATTTTCGACGAGAGCTCTTATCAAATTAGCAAAATTTAATAGTTACTTTCTTAAGTGACTAGAATTTATGAACAAGTGGGCACATAACGCGTTATATATACTTGGATTTCGGTGAAAATTAAATACACCGCATTACGAAATAAGGTTAATTATTGTCGAAAGTGCTAATTTTATTTTCGGCATATTTTCTCTCTTCGCTCTCTCTCTCTCTCTCTCTCTCTCTCTCTCTCTCTCTTGCTCTCGATATTTGTTTTACTACGAATTTTCAAAATATGCTTTAATTAAAGCGGAAGAAAAAATCCGAGCGAAATAGACGATTTCTTTTTTTTTCTTTTTTTTCGATTTTAAAAATAGGCTTGTTGTTGAACGACAGCACGAAAATAAATATATCTGTTATTAAAAGAAAGAATCAGAAATACGCGTGAAACTGAATTTTTTTGCCGGTGCCGCTGTTGCCCCTCCCAAAGTGCAATGGCCGATAGTTTTCGGCTTGCTCCTCATCTTTTCTCCTCCCCTCCCTCTATCTTCAGCTCTCCCCAATATGTTTCTCAGCCGCGAGAGAGTCGGAGAGTCGACAAGACTGAGACACACATCGAGGCCGGCGTAAAAGCTGTCCGAAATTAACGGGTTAACCCCCCGGTAGTCCCCCCCTCCCTCTGGGTCCCCTCGAAGCAGCAGCTACGTCCCCGCAGCGGTCGTTAAATTTAGATAGCCGCGCTTGGAAAAGGTGCTCGCGCACACACGGAGCGAGAGCACAGACGAAGCCGAATAAGAGCGAGAGAGTAAAGCACGCAACGGAGGCAGGAAGAGCGAGAGAGAAGGGGGGGGGAGGATGAAGAGTGGAGAAAAAAGTGCAAAGAAAAGCCAAAGCACGCTTGGCGGTCGAGAACGGGTGAAAAAAACTCGGTCTGCGTGGATGATGCGGCTCTCCCCCCTCTCCTGCTCGTAAAATCGCGCGCACAACTCGAGGTCTCGGAATAGGGCTGGCGCTCCGACGACTCCCGAGCTAATAAGAAATCAGTCGACGTACATCGCTCATCTCGAAACAAATTTTCTATTTACAAACCGTATCTCCGCGTGCGTAGTAACGCTTCCTCTCGTTCTCTCTGTATGCGCGGCTTCCGATTCGTCGCGCACCCCTTCTCCCCCCGAATTTGCTCGGAAAATTAAGACTCACTCGGTTGCTCTCTATTAGCCGCGCGTACATCGTCAGCTTTTTTAGATGCGACCTTCGCGACTCGTGAAGTTGGGCCGTGTTGGGGGGTGGGTGGGAGGAGGAAATTTGTATTTTACGAGGGCATTACGAGGGCGTTAGAGCGAGAGGAGAGCCGAGTTCTCCGAGTAGAGGGGGAGGGCTTTTACCGCCGCGTAGAATCGAGTAGATTCCCCAAACATCTAGGTCCGGAAGTCGTAGAAGTTTCGGCTTCCCGCTCGGTTTGCCGAGATGCATCCGGTCGTATAAGACTGGCGCTCGACTGAGCAACCCTTGCGCCCGTTTAAATGCCGATTTTCAGTGTTGCTTCGCGATTATCTGCGCCACGGCTACATCTTCTCTCGGATTTTCAACAAACCCTACGACTGCTCTTATGATTTATCTAATATTTTAGAATTTCTATTTGACTCTCATTTAAACGCAAACTTTCCCCCAAAATAATTATAATTTTTCAAAATAAAACCAACAACAACCATTTCGTTGGCCCATCACATTGTTTAATTTAGCAAATCTCCAAGTCGAAGGCAATAACCAAGTCATTCGCGGAATATGCCGAGAATTTAGCGACCAAGAGCATCGACGTCCGCATTGGGCTGCTTGTCGCGACCGGCGTCGTCGGCGCAACCCTCTCTAATCCTCTAATAGGATTTATAAGCGTGAGCTCAATTACCTTCAGTCAAGTAATACGCGCGCAAGTGAGAGAGAAAGGGATAGTCTGGTAGGCTGGCTGCAGACCCCCACGACAACGTCGCCCCGGCCATTTAGCACCGGTAATTTCCGCTAGCCCAGCGCGTTCGCCCGAGAAACAGCCCGATGGGAAGCCAAGCCCCGGGATATTAAGCAGCCGCGGATTAGCGATTATTGCCCCAGCGCTAGACCCCGCCCGAGACACCTCCTCTTTACCCCTTTTCTGTGCCTCGACGAAACGTTATCAACGTCATTATGCACAATGACGTTAAACGCGCAAGCGAAAACAAAACGAAAAAATAAATCACAAATCTATCGACTGCGGGTACTGCAAATATTTCAAGCAGAGTATAATATACAGTTGCGCGACGTACAACGGTGTAAGCTAATCAAAGTCCGACGTTGCAAAACGATTTTTCGGCCCAGAAGAGCCTGTCGCGATAAGCCGGAGGAATAAAGTGGCCGACATAAGAGCTACATAAAAAGGGGCTACCGAAATCCAGCGTATTTATGAACAAGACCGCCTCGGCTGCAGTCACATACTTTCGTTCGAAAAGTGCCGGACACGAGGCTCTCTCGGCTTCTCCGACGACGACGACTGTTTGGCTTTTTCGCCGACTCACATATTTCTCCCTCGTTCTCTCGTCCCGGGTCGGCTCTCTTAGGTGTGCAATAACGATAAAGTTCCGCGACAAGAGCCCAAGATTTCGGGCCTTAGCACGCCGATCACGTAGCGTCACTTTTTTCGCGCTCTCGTACGTCTTAGGCGAGCGCGGTGGCCACTGCTGAGTGCTCTCCCCTCCCCTTCCCCGGCAAATGGTCCTCTTCTCACCTCTACTCGCCAACGACGCCGAGTCATCTTTTCCCGGCATCAGGGCCATATCCTCTCTCCCTTCGTCCCTGCTTTCAGAGAGCTATCGTAAAAAAACACTTTTCGTGTAACCTGATATATTTGAGTTTGGTCGCGCGCCAGAGCAGGAGAATGAGAGTAGTTTTAAAATCGAATTAAATTTGCTTTCTAGATTCAAGCTCGTGCATAACGATAGATTTATTATATTTTAACCCCGCAAAAAGATCTGCCCCATTCATTAAGAAACGTGCAATTATCAAGTTATTGAATAAGTAAGGCTCCGATACTGCTCGGTCAGAAGCCGGAAGCGACAAAGTTCCTGCCCGCCCCGAAAGCCCAAGCACATATATTAATTATCATCAATAACAATTTTCGAAAAACGTCGGCGTTTAAAAAATAATGCGCCGGGCGAACGCGAGGGGCGCAGCCCCGGCGAGTTTAACAGTATAATTAACAGCCGGAGGAGCCCGGCTCAATGAACGACGGGGAGAAGGACTGCTGGGCCCGCAACACCTGTAGCAATCAGCGAGCCTCGACTCCCGCGTATACGTGCCAGCTCCCTCCCTTAAAACTCCTCGGTCGATCCCCACTTTCACGCTTGAACGCGGCGGACACTACTGTGCCGCCCATCAGCTCATCCTCTCCGACCTCTTCTCGCGTCCAGCGACGTTTTTTCAGCTCTCCCCCCCCCCTCCTCCCGTACAGGCTGCACTCGCGCAAAAATGCACGCGCGAGATTCACGCGAGGGATAACACGTCGAGAGCACGGCGATTTTGCGGAATGCACCGTTTCGAATATCGCCCTTGCGAAAAGTGCACCAACTCCCTCCCACAAGCGTACTCCTTACGATAAAAAAGACAAGTCGGACGAATGGCACAGAGAAAGAGGCAGAGAGAGAGGGAGTGAAGCGAGTGAAGCGCGCGACTCTCGTTCCTCCGGAAGACACGAGGCAGTCTCTCGGTATAAACGAGTGCAAAAAAAAAACGAGATAGAGCATAAAAGAGAAGCAGGCCCGCAGAAAGTAAGAGGAGGAGGAGGAGGAGTTGGAGGAGGAGAGAGCAGAGCGGTCCCGCTCTAAGGGCAGTACTCCTGAAAAGCGACTCCTTCGGCTCCCCGACCACCGCACGCCCCCACCCCTGGCGCGCGTGCGCCTTTCATGCAAGCCGGCGCGTTAATCCTGCAGAGATCCCGCCAGGATCCCACGGAGATGCACCCAGAGAATTTGCATACAAGATCTCCCCGCATCTCTTTCTCTCTTCCTCCTGCCTCCTCCTTCTCCTTCCATCCGCTCGCACGCGCTCGCTGGACGCTCCTCCTTCTCCTCCTCCATCTCCTTCGATCCTTCCCCCTACCCATCTCGATCCTTCGCGGCTCCCCATCGTCTTCTTCGTTTGCCTTCCATAACACTACGTAACTGCCACCACTTCTTTGACTTTCCAGTCGCACTCGCATCGAACCGCTTATAACTTTGCATCGTGTATATATACAAGCGTGTATGTCATTCGTTCTCTCTCTCTCTCTCTCTCACTCTCTCTCACTCTCTCTTTCTTTTCCTATATCTCTCGTCCTCCACGGCCGACATGGGAATTCCTTTCGTTACTTCGAAATCGACACTCCCGCTTTGTTTCTCGTGAATTTTTTTCCCTTGTATTTTTAACACGCGTGTATTTATAATTCACGGAAACGAATTTTCTTTGAAATACTTTAAATTATCGATCGACAAATTTCCCTAGTCTAGGTTAACGGTATAAAGCAATTAAATTTGTTTTTTAAATTTTGCAAATTAAAAAAAAAAGAAAGTAAACTTTTTAGTTTCGTTAAGGCAGAATTTAGAATATGTTCCCTCGACTACTTTCCTGTTAAACCAACATAGTCTACATCTTTCCCGCCTTTCTTGAATCTATTCCCCTTTGGGGCACGCATTGGAGCCGCGGAATCGGCGTCTTGGAATTTTGAGCACGGGGCTAAATCTCGTGTTGCGTGCGAGGTGCTAGAGGAAGAGAGAGAGAAAGAGCGAAGAAGCTGAGGGTTAGGAGGAGAGACTCCGCAAAAGAAGCGAAAAAAAAGAAGAGCCCGAGGAAAAAACAACAGTACGGTCCTCCCGCGGGAACAATGGCAACAGCAGCAGCAGAAGCCGGAGCTTTTAAAGAGGGGCCGAGCGATCCCTCTCTCGCCGCGCGACTCTACGATCCTTTTCGGTTCGGTGCTTTGAAACACACCTGAAAGAGGAGGAGGAGGTGGCGGTGGAAGAACTAGTGCAAGAGGACTCTCTCGCGGTCTTGGCGAATTCGCATATTCAAACAGGACCCACGGGAACCCTTTGCCTTTGTACATTGATTTCGCGGAGAAACGCCGAGGTTTCGGGAAGAAAAAAAAAGAGATTTCCAACCGCCCCCACCTCTATCTTTCTCTCTCTCCTTCAGTGGCCATTCTCACGTAAGAGCTCACTGGGAAGCGCCTTTCGCTCGATAATGGGACTAGACAACGAAACAATAATCTTGCTCAACGACTCTTTTCCCCTTAGAAAAATAGTTACGAGTCAATGTTTATATGTATATTTACACTTTGCACTGTCAACACGTTTATGACGCAGTAATACAAATAAGTCGATTCATTTTCTAATTAATCATCTGGAATTTAATTTAAGTTCTATTTCAATCATACGCGTGACTCCTATCCCGAAAAACTAACTAACCTTCGTGTGAAATGATGCTCCGTGAGAGCGAGAGTAGAAAGAAACCTACGTAAATCGCTTCAAAAAATTAATCAAACGTAAGCTAAAGAGAGAAAGAGAGACGTGTGCGTGATTTTCTTGGTAATTAACTTTTTCCATTTAGGATTGACGGGGGCGTCCGCACGTCGGCAGCAGACTGCTCCTCCTCGCACTTCCTAAATCATAATCGAGCATCCATCTACTTAGCGGTCGCTCGAGGAAATTAAAAAGACAATCGGGGAACGCCCACGCAACGAACGAGGGCTATAGAGAGGCTCGAACGAGAGCGAGTGAGATAACAAGCAAGTAGCGAGGCACGCACTTATCCCATCCGCGATGTGTGCTCTCCCACCCCCTGCCTCCCTGAGCCAAGTCGGGATATCGAGTGACCCCGAAGAATTTGACGCTCGACGTCGATGAGGGGAGGAGGCAGTAGTCTCCCTCGTGTCTGCCGGAGTTAATCCGAGCCATATACGCGCGCTATTACCGTTAATTATATTTTCGCAGCGGCCAAGCAAGCAAGCAAGCGGGGCCGAGGGAGAGCGAAGGCTACAGTAGCAAGGGGGACGTAGTATACCACTGCACGCGCACACAGAGACGTAGAGAGAAAGAGCGATGGGGGGCTAAGCGCGTGGGAAGGGAGAGAGAGCGCATAAGCACGCACAGCAGCGCGTCATCCCCCATACACGCGGCCCTGTGGTATGGTGTGCTAGTGACGGTAGCTGATGCGCGCCCGACTCCCTTTCTTCTACTTTGGCTCCCGGCTCCCTCGACCCCCTCGTCGTACTCCACCCCCGTGCACGAGCTCTTCTTGAACGCCAGTGGCAAAGCCCGGGCGAAGGGCAGGATTAAATTGGCACCAATTACCAGCAAAACACCCTTCACGCTCTTAGCCAACCTCACCACCCCAACTCCTCTCCGCCAAGTCTTTTTTCATCTATGTGTTCTTCACGCTTCTCTCTTTCGCTCTTTCTATCTCTCCGACCGCTTCCCAAATAGCAGCTTTTATTCTAGGTGTCTCGCTCGGCTCGGCCCTCCCCCTTCCTTCCCATCCTTATACCTTATACATATCCTCACCCTACGATGCTGCTGCTGCTTTTGCGGGTTGAAACAAAAGGTGAGGCACGTAAGCGTCAGACTTAATGATTTTCTTCCCTGGCTAGACTATTTTTCATTTCCAGCTGTCGTGTACAAATTTTCCACGCTCTTGGATGTTGTTTTGGGGGCTTGTCTTGCCGATCAATGTTGCCCTGTTTATTGTATACGCTCGTGTATAATCGATTGTTTTCTCAATATTTACCGGAGATGCTATCGAGTCACGTTTCATATACCATCCCGTCACCGCACACACGTCTACCAAATTTATTGTCATCGTTTTATTGTAAAGCAAAATATTCGTCTCGAATTTCAGCCGTAATCTAATAATGTATATTTTATCAACATTGAAATTAAATTATCATACAGAAATGTTGCTCGTTAATTCATCGGTAAGAATAACAGCGGAGGCTTAAGTCTATTGGGCAGTGCAGAAGGAAGATGAGTAAGGATTCGCTTCGCGCTACGCCATAAGTTATCGTAATGCATTGATAATGGAGCCGGCAGACCACGCCGGCGCACGCGCTCATCGCTCTACGGCGGCCGGTAGGCGTGACGTGTGCCGCTCGCCCAGCTGACGCTCCAATGATAATAATAGCGGACCGCGAGTGGTAAGTTATCGATGCCGGGCGTAAGTAGCAATCTTCCTCGGCGCACACCTACTCCCGTGCGGCTGATCGCTTATTTCGCGGGGATGCGCGCCGAGGCTCATCCTCGCTTGTTTCCACCTTGCCCCGCCTGTGTCAATGCGGGAGGAAGCCCCGTTCAATTGGTATAACTCCGTAATAGCCGGCACTGCCCCAGCGATGAACGCTTTATTTATTAAGCAAACGCTCCGCGCTCGTGATTATTGTTATTTGTTTTTGTTCTCCGGAGACTCGCGAGCCCTCTCACACGCGACTCATTCCCGACGCCCGTGTGTCTATCGTCTGATATCTTTTACGCTGTCTCCCATTTCTTTTATTCTTTTTGCGCGAACTTTTCGTAAAATATTCAGACGAAGGGAGACTATTACCAAGAGCGAAAAAAAGGTGAGAGAAAAAAATAGCTGGAATTATGTTTTTTTTTCTTTCTTAGACGGCATTCGGTACTTGATTGTTGAGATAAGATAAACAAAGGCTAAAAATAAACTTGCGTTTAATGACGAAAAAAGCTGCGTCAAAATTGTACGTTTATTATAAACACCGGGACCGAAGAAATCAAAGCCGAAACGCACGGACACGCGCTTGAAAAAGCGTTATTCCTTGAAAACAATGTATTTATATGCGCTACATTCGCTTTCGAAAATAGAGAGTAGCTGAGTCTTCAGGCGTCTATTTCGGTAGAGAGCGCCAAGCTGCGTGGCGCAGAGAGTAACGAAGAAATAGAGGAATGACGAGGGGGGTGGGGTAAAAGCGATAGAGCGAAGAAGCAAGCGAGCGAGAGAAAGAGAAAGGGGGTGGGCGAGAGGGGGGCAGAAAGAGAATCCGTAATTTTCCGCGGCAAGTAAGTAGTTTGTTGGTGAAATAATTTTTTCCAGAGCAGAGCCGTAGGGGGAGCAGAGGTGGGTCGAGCGGTTACCTCGACAACGAGTATACGCGACTACGCGCGCTCCGGCAAACACAGGTACACGGACGTGGCAATAATCGTCAGCGAGCGTACGTGTATGAGTTGGACGAGGAGAGGCGCGGCTGCACGCGCGTGCTAAGCCAGCCGGTGCGAGGGGAAAAGAGAGAAAGAGAAAGAGAGAACGAGTGAGGCCCCCGCGGCTTCGATACACAAATGGGCGGGTTATGCCGCGCCGCTGGAATACCGCACTTGGCTCCAATTGGCCGAGGGTGTCATTATACTTATCGCATTACCAACGCTCGCGCCTCCGCGAATGCTGCGACTCTCGGCTTCTTCGGGCTACGCCGGCAGCGAGCTAAGCTCTTTCTCTGATACCGTACCAAAGCTGTAATTCCTTGGTTTATGATTCTTTGCAAGACCAGAGCGAAGACGCGTACGATGAGCAGCACTTTGTATTTTTGCCGGATTGAAATATTGGCGGCCCACTTATAAGCATTTGTCGCGAATAAATTTTCGACGTTCGCTAGCGAGTGGGCTACACGTGCAGGCCCACCGGTACATTCTCAAATTCTCGTCATTTAAATTTTACGACTACTTTTAGAAAATTAACGGCTCGTCCGATGCTCGGGCTGTCTAATCTAAATGATTACTTTTAGATATAAATGTGCTAATGACGAGGATCCCATCTTAATAAATTTCATCTCTCTCCATAATTTTAGCAAAGCGTCTATAAGCGCGATCACGGAGATTAAACGGGCGTAAAGGCCAGAAAGAATATTTGACTTATCAAGCGTTTTGATAAGAAAATAGAAATTGTAGCTGTTTAATGGTGACTTGAGGTTACGACAAGTAATTAACTTATCGCGCATGACTTTGGAATAGTATTTCCCTTGTAAAAATAAGAAAACACTTCTACACCAATTACGCATTATCGTTCCTACTTGCCTATGGTATTCAACCGGCGATATGTACCAGGTAATTCTTTTTCTCTATCCTCGTTGCAAGTCAATCGGCTAACATGCCATTAATTACTTTTAATTATTAATTAATCAAAAAGTTCAAGCATCGTTGAAAATAAAAAATTCGAGTTTTATATAAAAGAGAAATTATCGAAGGATACTATCAACCGCACACATCAGACGGAGAAACGACATTTTTTTTTTCATTCGGTGCAAAAGACGCGTAGGCGAAACGATGCCTCCGAGAGAGCGTAGTACGGAAATGTCTAAAAATATTTGCGACACGCTCGAGAGCAAAGTTTGTGGAGGAGGAGAGGAGAAGGGAAGAAGAAGCGAAGAAGAAGCAAAAGGCATCTCGCCCCCGAGAATACGTCGAGCTCTCTTTCTCACTCCAACTGTCGCTTCAACTTGAAGCTTCGCGTGATGCTGACTCGTCGTGCGCGTAGGATATACGCTTCTTAATGAAATTCGCAGCCAGCTCGAAAGTGGAATTAATCGAAAGTGAAACTCGTCCGGCGCTGGCATTAGTAATTAATTTTACTCTATACACAAACATACATACTCGTATCACTTAACGTTTTATTTTTATTTTCCGATTTAAGTTGCACCCGATAATACGCCGATTAAAAATCTAGTAAGATCAATATAAATTTTTAGCGAAATCTCTCATTTGTATTTCTAATGCTATGCACAGTTTATGATAGGTAAGTGAATTTCGAACCGTCTTTTTTATCAATTGTTGGCTTTAAATAATAAACGAAGCACTGCAAAATTGATTTTAAATGGTCTCGAATAATACATATATACAATAGATTCATGTAATCCTGAATTTAGAACTCAAGCTGAACAGCGTCATGCAAATGGGTTCATCTTCGTTCGACCGTCGACGAGGTGAAATCTCTTCGGAGAAACAAGAGGCGACTAAGGTCTGGAGGAGTAAGAGAGAAAGCAAGAGAGAGAGAGAGAGAGAAAGAGACGAGGAAGAATAGTAGAGAATAAGTCTCTGGCAGTTTTGCCTCACCTCCGCGTTCACTGTGGCCCCACTGTACGCGCAGTAGGCGAGGGTGGCTTATTCGCGGAAGGAAAGTGGCCCCGTTACAAGTTTTACTGCAGTTTTGCGGCTCCGGCGTTTTGTACGGCCCAGACAACGGGGCCGCGCGCGCTTGCCGAAACTCGAGAGAGAGAGAGAGAGAGAGAGAGAGAGAGAGAGAGAGAGAGGTGCCGAGGGGAGGAATACAAGGACGGATAAGACGAGCGGCGCGCGCAATTGAATTTAAATATTCAATTATGCGATGTGTAAATGAAATAGAAGCCTTATGCAAATGGCTACACGCTAAGGGCTGTTGCAAATTTAAAGGGTTAAATATTTATTAGCGCAAACAGAGTGTGGAGGGGGGTCAAGCTGAGATTTATAGTATAACAAGCGGCCGCGTACTCTCTTTCTTTCCACCCCACCCTATACAGACCCTCCACACCCCTTACCCGGTTTTCGGATTTTCCGAATATTTCGCAGTCATGTCCTCCCACGAACGCTTGTTTTACACAAGCCAAGACTCTCGTGTATTATTATACCCAGTCGCGTCGATAAGATCGGCATTGCCGTTAAATTTCAACAAAGAGTTGGAGATATTCACCAAAACTGCATCTGCTGTTTTTCTTTCCTCCGCCAGTGCTGTGGATCCTCTTGGTTAACAGTATTATCGGACACTTGATTATTATTATAATTTCAATACGCAGCTTCTTTTGCAGCTTTCAAAAGAGACGAGATCTCGTGCGAATAATTATAAAGAAAAAAGGAAAGGTGCGTGGGTGCAGGCTTTCGTAAACGCATAAACAGGAAAATAGAGGAAACAAAAATAATTAATTTTTTGTTTTTATCATGACAATAATGTGTGTAAGAGAGTAAGAGCGCAGTTAAATAAATAGGCAGTGATATTTCGTTTAACTCAACAAGGCTAACATTTATTTATAATGAAAATACGTTGATTGAGACAATAGATAAAACAGTATTCATTATCGGTAATATATTATATATCGCTATTATTCTAGTCGTATACAATGTGCGGGTGAGTTTGTTTTTCTTCTTTTTTTTTTGTCTTTATTATCTTTCGTTTTCAGCCTTACGTCTAAGTCGAAAAAATTTGATTAATTTTTCTTGTGTTAATATTAATATTTTTCCGTTCTCTTTTTTTTTTTTTTTTGATTTTAATATATTATTTAACACACATACATTGACAATGCCTGTCGGTAAGAAGACTCATGCCGTTGCTAGTGCGCTTGTCTTTATTAGACTTGATTCATATTTGTTATCATAATCAAGTGTACATATACACGCATTTTATATATACGTACACGAAAAATTCTGAACTTTCGCTTGATGCTCGCTGCAGCATATACCGACTCATCGAAATCGAATACTTGCGCCTTTACTTTTACGTATTTAAGGTTGTAAAATTTGCAAATGACTACTAACGTACTGGATCGATTGTCAAAAATTTTGCGAAATAAGTCTTGAAAAAAACATGGCAAGTATTCGCACTTGATGCGTCAAAGTCTGCTGTTATATACATAGTCATATATACAGTATATGTAAAATCCGTCGACCTGATCTGTACAGTGATAATAAAAAAAAGTGCATTGTAGGAACGCGACAAGGAAAGAAGAATAAATCTGCGTATC
Source organism: Anagyrus pseudococci (assembly GCA_030522585.1). NCBI lineage: Eukaryota > Metazoa > Arthropoda > Insecta > Hymenoptera > Encyrtidae > Anagyrus > Anagyrus pseudococci. Next base: position 148,123 of record JAPYYQ010000441.1, read on the forward strand.
TAGCGTGTATGTGCATCAAGTTATAACAAATGCAAACAAACAATTACTAGTCATATCAAACAAGGAAACATATTTAAGAAATTACCTAGTGTACTATAATAATAATAATAATAAATTCAACACGACGTCAACAAATGCATCTTTCGACGGATGTCTACTTTTATATAAATTCTCGTATACGCGTCATTTTTCTAGAGTAGATGTCTGAACACCAGTTTTCTTCAAAAATGCAGATTCGTTTAAATGGAAAGGTCAAAAGATTCACTAAACTTTATTTTCATTGTAAAAATTCTTTCAAGTTCACATTTTATATTTATAAAAAGGTACTTCGCAGAAGACAATTTTTTATTCAATCTGCAATTTATCATTTTTTTTCTTCCTCTCAAGACATTTTTAAAAATTAATTAAAAAACTACGGACATCTACTCTATCTACAATAATAACTATTGAGTGAACTAACCGTTCATTCGACGTTAAAAAATAAAAAAAATAAAGATAAAATACATTTGCGCGACGAGACGAGTGAACGGACATTGGATGGAAAATCAAATATTAAAAATATATATTTCTATATTATAAGCAGCATAATCAATTTAACTTGTTGTCCTCTTTTCATCAGTCGCAATATCAATTTTAATTAACGTTGACAACATTTTAATTAAGTACAGTCTTTGTGCGTCGATGCGCCAGCTGCAAACTCTATGGCACTAAGTATTCACGTGATTATACGCTAATGTATCCGTCCATCTCGCCGTTCGAACGTCAAGTATTTATGCATATGTATACATGTATAGATATATTTATATATGTATAAAATAAAAAAGGATGCATTTTCAAGATTAAAAAGACGAATGAATCTCGTTCGCGCCTACAACCATCGCCGCATTAAATGCAACGCGCAACCTCTTGACGAAAAAAAAAGAGAATTGCTTCTCCCACGCAAATGTCGTCTCGAGGCTTGTCGTTGCATTTATAAAGAAAACTTCTCGCAAATACAAACTTAACCATCGAAATCTACATATAAAAATGCTTAATGGATCGACTTTGTTATCTTTCCTTTCTTAATCTCTCTTCTTCCTTTTTTTCCTTCCAAAAAAGAAAACATCAAAATATTCACATGTAATATATTCATCCTATTAACTTTAAGTAAACAGCATGTTTCTCTTTATCACACTCGCACAGACAATGCCTTATTAAAATGTGTAATAATTATAATAATAAAAAATGAAGAAAAACTGTATAATAAGCATCACTCTCGCTTTTGAACAAGATAATACATTTACAAAGCGTTTAACCATCTCTCCGTATTGGCTTGTGCGCAATGAAAATATCAATGTGTCACCAGATTTGGGGAGGGTCAGGGGGCAATTCGTTCTGGCGACAACATTCGCGAAGCAGAGATCTGTGCAACGACAGTATCTCGGCCCTAGGTTCGGCACTCGTAACTAGGGTTCCGACCTGCAGGTGCCGAGGATCCACCAACCAATACCTCCGTACTTATTTCAATACTCTTCAAAAGCTCATAAATCCAGCAGCAGCGAAAGCGATGGAAAATGTAATGAAAGAACAAAATAATAAGAAAATAATAATATCGCTTTCGTGCTTAATAGCTCGGATGCCGTTTCCACAAATCATTTGTGCGTGTATAAGTGTATGTTTCTATTCGTGCAAATGCAGCCTCCTTTGGCGACCCTTGTTGCTCCTCCTCTTTGCGCGACGACATCCCTCCCTGTTATCCCCTGGTCTCTATCTTTGTCTTTATTTTACGTCAAAGCATTACACTGCCGCTCCTACCTGTTGTAGCACACAGGCACGGCAATGCGCTTTTACGTTGTTTTTTTCTCATTTTTCAAACGAAGGGCAGGATCGCGCGCGTCACCCTTTGAAGTATTTTTGCCTAGGAGCTTTTCCACTTCCTGGTGAATTCTCCTCGCGAGTCCATGTGGTTGCCTCGTATGTAGGTGTGTTTTGATTTATCGGGCACTGTACGAAAGTACGACGGTTTTTTGTATATGTATGGTTGTGTATTGTAAGTGTGTCTGTGTGCACACGTGTGTGGCGCGTGTGTGTGTATACGTCGTAAAAGCGTGTCAGTGCGTGAGCACCGAGTCACTCTTGTAAGAGGGGAGCTGTTTCTCTTGCACGTTGGTAAGCGCCCCAAAGGAGGCTACACTTTTTAGGCTTGGCATCCGAGTTTTTTTCTGCTTCATCATGAAACATAATGTGAATCATTTCATTCAGAAGCAGTGGATATAGATTTATTGATTTTTCTTTTTAAATTTAATGTTTTTTTTTCTTTTATTCATATTTATATATATTGAGGGTAAGTACGGGGGATTGGGGGAGGGGTAGACCTCGCGCGCCCTGCCGGCCAGGACTTTGTACCTCACACAACTCCCTAGTTACGAGTACCGATACCTAGTTCTATCACGAGAGTGACAACCTACGACGCTCACTTAATCGATTATTTTAACAATTTTACAAAACAAATGACAACATAACTCACTTATTTATTTTGGCAGTTCTCTCGCTCTCTCTCTTTTTCTTATACACACATTAGTCATATCCTCTCGTTGTTCGCAAACTAATCTAACACCGATCCCGATGCGTAATAGCGCGCATACCAGCACCTTCCTTTTTTCTTTTTTTTTATGTAAAAAAAGTTTTTTCTTCAAAATTCGTGTTGCCTATCGTGTGTTTAATGAATACATGCGTTTCATTACGACAGACCGCACACAATTCCCTTAACTTTCCTTTCGTGTTCGCTTCACCTCGAAAACGTGCACCTTGAACACATCGTACCGAGCAAACGCTTTTTATGTCGACATACATATGCGTGCGCGCTTATTACACACGGGTCGCGAATAATGCGTACTAAACCGGCGTAAGACCGTCGAATTACGTATATTCCTTTTTTCCATTTTTATCTTGTCTCAGCTTCATTTATTCACGATTATGGTAACCTAATCACTAATAATTTAAAAACTACCGGAGTCTAAAATCTCGCGCTACACGATTATCATCTATCGCGTCGAAAAGCCGCGATTATACACTTTCTCAATGCTTAGTATTCTCGATATCTTTCATTATTGATCCGTTTAAAAATAGACATAAATTCATTGTGAAAATGACTTATGATTAATTACGTATATTCTTGATCACGATTAAGATTCGACAAGTATCATGTCGTTTGTTTGCCGTTTCTGCGAGCCAGAGACCCGAGAGTTACGGTCGCGCGCGAAGCGATTCGTAAGCGTCTTGATAATGAAAACACAACGCGCAAGTAACACCTCGACAAAATTATATCCGCGTCTTGGCGTCTGCACTCACACCGTTCCGTCCGCCGTTGGAATTTGCGAAAGAAACAATCACGAAGAGCATTGAGATCTCGCGTATACTCTTTTTTACTTTACGTATCACCTGTGTCTTTTACGTGCGTATACTTGGATAAAACCGTTAAAATCTCAATTATTTACCCTCGAAATACCCGAGACAATTGGACTAATTTTTATAGAGTCGACATCTACCGATACTTTGTTACAATAAAAAAGTACAAATACGCGCCCACGTAATGCCCTTTTTAAGGAGTGAACTATGTGTAGAAAGCTAAAATCTCAATAGTTTTCCAATTTTAAGAATCTCTAAGATAAATTTAAAAAATCATTGGAATTTCAATTTTCTACATACGGTTCTCTCTTTTATAAGAAAAATGTAGTATTTTCGATGACGAGCTGAGTATAGACGTTCTCTTCTTCGTTTCCAGAACCTTTGCTTTGTTCATACATTGTTTTCTTACAAGGTCACGCGACAAAATCTTGATAAAGTGATTTTTATTGTACAGAAAAAGAAAGAAAATTCATGCAAATCATCAACTTCTTATCATTAATTAAGTTTACACAAGGTTTTCAAGATTTTTCGCAATTTAACTTTTTGTGCTTCAATTATCGATATTGTAAAAGCAGATTTTAATCGTGTGACCTTGAATGTTATGATATTTACTAATAAAGCATCAGGAACCACACGCATGCGCGTTTGGGTGAACGAAGAAGGATCGTCTATTGAGAAAAGCGTGCAGACAGGGATAGAGGAGCGATAAGACGTTAACAATTAGATGTAATTGACTATGCACGAATATAAGAGAAGAGTAGTAATACATGAAAGCAGTAAAAATGTATTAAGACAGTTATACTAATAAGTCAATAAAATAAGAGACAGTGTCAGTCTAAAGGTTGTAAGGTAGCAGTGCAACATCGAGCAATAATTTACAGGAATTGTCGAATTAAAATTCGCGAAAAACATTTTCTCTTTTTCATTAGTTGTAATCAAATGGCAAGTTAACTAGTCTTTGTCATCCTAATTTAAATTCAACATTACTTGGATAACGGAAATTCGTTAGTACAAAACAATAACAACGTGTGTCAAAAATGTTAAAAATCCAAAGTCATAAAGATGTTAAAATAATATCACTTTATAGTCAAAGTACAAAACTTTAAAACAATCTAACGTTGCAATCGTCTTTGAAAACCTGTCTAAAAAAGAACCTACCTCGGCGTTGAATGCGCAGGCTTTATCGAGGCTCAGAATAACGAAGCAACGATCGCGTCTCGCGTCAAATAGTTAGGAGATTTCGAAATCTTAGAACCAGTTGAAGAAGTATGAGTGGAAGAGAGGGAAGAGAGAAAGAGAGAGAGAGAGAGATAGTTGAAAAAATTGTGAAAAAAAGAAGATAGTGAGTAGGAGACTAGTATAGGACTCTATCGGTCTGCACGCATTTTCCGTGTGCCTGCGCGCGGCCTCCTGCCGACCAACCCTTTTGCGAGCGAGACGAATATCCGACCAAGAGGAGGAATGCACGAATAAGGCTTGGCCCGGCAAGTCGCGTCTCGGACAAATAAGAGACAGGCGGAGAGAAGAAGAAAAAGACGAATAAGCCGGTGAGCAGTAATAATAATGCCGCGGAGTAAAATCGAGAGCGAGACGACGACGGCGGTGGCGGCGGCGGCGAGTTCGGCGTTGCTTGACGGCGCGGTCGCGATTACGAGCACGGATAGATGGCCGAGTGATAGGCGAGGGCGGCGTGCGCGTGCGCAGGTGGCGCGGACGCGTGCGGCGTGCTCGCCATCGCGGCTGCCATCATCATCTGCTGGTGCGTACGCTTTAGGGAGTTGGGAGTTGTGGCGGCGCTACTCGGGGTCGTAACTGTGGTGGTGGTGGTGATAATATTGTTGTTGCTGCTGCTGTTATTATTATTGTTGTTGTTGTTGTGGTTATTATTATTGTTGTTGCTCTGGGCATTCGTTTGCGGTTGCTGGGGAGAATTGGTGGTGGGGGTGGGGGTTTGTGCTACTGCCTGGTTGGGCGGCGGCTGGCTCGTTTGGCTTTGGCTTTGGTTGCTCAGTTGCAGGGGACTCGCGGTACTGCCGATGCCGGCGTGGCTGTGGTGGTGGTGATTGTGATGGTGGTGGGGGGTTATCGCGTCGTGCGGATAGTAAGACGAGGTAGGTGAGGTACTCACGACGTCCGGCGTGCTGGCTCCGTCGGTGTGGCTGGTGCTGTCGGCGGTGCTACGGGGACCACCTCCGTCGAGCCCGTTACCGAGCTCGGGTGGCTTCGTGCTCTCTCGGTCGTCGATCACCAGGTCGATCGGCATCTTGCCCTTTAGGCAGCTTATGTACCGGTGGCAGAAGTTGTCGCAGAGCTCGTGAACCTGTTGACAACAAAAACAACCGTCAGTAGCCGCTCGATTACTCCTTACACCGTCTTATACCATATACTATATTTGTACGTCGAGCTCTCCAAGCCTCCCCTCCAAAGCTTGGATTTTACTAGCCTATCCCTTAAAAAACAATCGACCCATAACAGCTGTTCGTTGCAGCTGAACATATCAGACTACTCGACGAATAAAGTTGGCCTGTATACACGCATTTTCGCAGAGGTAATGTCCGCGGTCCGAGAAAGAGACGTTACCAATGAAAATTGTATGAGCTGTCCTCCGGATATAATAATAATCAATATTTATCGGGCCATTCGTTATTTCACAAGAGCTGGCAGTGCGAATGAATTGGCGGGATTTTTTTAGCCGAGGAACAAGTAAAAAGGCGTGTGTAGGAAGAAAGGGGGACTCGTGGGTAACGAGTATATTCCAGCGTACGTCTCTTGCTCTCTCGGGTCGTGTCTGCTGGTATACCGAGCGAGAACGTTTCTTTTATCGCATGTGCTCTGTCGCGCGCGGACTGCTACTGCTGTATCCCGCGAGGAATTTTTACGAGCAAGGGACACTTTTTGCCTTATAGCTTCAGTCCGCGAGCGACTTCTTGTTCCTCCGCTGCCGATTGTCGCTGCTGGCTTTTTCGGCTGAGACCAGTGTGTGCGTCGACGCTCAAAAGAAAGAGAGAGAGAAAGAGAGGCTGCTCGCGCGCCGATTCGAGGCAAAAAATCCGGAGGAGCGAGACCGATGGAAAAAAGGAAGGCGCGCGATGCTGCTTCTGCTGCGGCAGTCTCAGAGGAGAGAAGAGACGGCAAAGAGGAGGAGAGGAGGTCTGACCGGTGTCCAGCCGACCAGAATGTTATGTATGCAAATGAGACCTGACAGGCCTATAGGATAGCCCGTTCTTTTCCCTTCGCAAGCCCGCCCTTCCTTCAGACCAGTTCCTTCGCCTCTCTTTCTCCTTCCCTCATCACTCCTTTCGCCCCTCCGTTCGTTTTTTAACTTTCTCTCTGGCTTTCTCGCTCCTTCTTTGTATGCGCGCGATCCGCCTATATACATCGTCCTCCTCGTCCTCCCTCCTTCTCACTCTATCTCTTTCCCTCTCGTTCTTCCTACCGATCTTCGTCGTCTACCCGTGGCGGCGAATCTGTGTGCGTTGTTCTCTCCTGCCATCGCTGCCCTTCCTCTCCGGAGAATCGGTTTAGAAAAATATATTATATACGCAAAAACAAATAAAAATCCAGATCTTGTTATATGTAAATCGTCGAGAGCCAGCGAGAGAAAGCGAGAGAGAGAGATAGAGAAGGAGTAAGCTCGAGAACGTTATTATGATCGTGTCCTCCTTTATTTTTCCCTCGATCCGCGCCCGCCTCTTCCTCCGTAACCTCTCCCCACGTCCCCACTTCAATGTTCATCGTCCTCCCGCTCATCTTCGTCTCGTCTACGCACACGCACATCGCTCTCTCTCTTTCGGGCGCTGCGCCACTTTGTAAGCCTATCCTCCATTAGATATTTACATGCAATAGGGAAACCGAGCCATCTCTAGAGGCGCTGGTCAATAACGCCGATCGCGCACTCTCTCTCTCTCTCTCTCTTTCTCTTCGTTGTTCTCTTCCCTTCTCTCCCGTATCGTCCTAGCCACAATGCTCGGTTATGTGCGCGAGCCGCGAGTTATGTATGCGCACCGTCGGCTGCCACTGCCGAGAAGGTAGGAAGAGAAGGAGGAGGGAGAATAATTGCGCTTGTCGATGCCGCAAGACCAGATCATACGCTCTCTCTCTCTCTCTCTCTCTCTCTCTCTCTCTCTCTCTCTCTCTCTCTCTCGCTCTCCGGTATCAAGGACGTGAAGAATTCAAAGTGCGCGCAGCCCCGCATGGACTCGGCGTGTTCCTGGATAAACATCTTATATACGATCGAGCGCCAGGGCTTATTCGCGCGCTTTGTGCTTCTCCCCGAGCTCTTGTGCTTTTCACGAGTTGTCCCGAGTACTGCAGCAACCTGTTCCAATATATTTCCAACGAGCGCGCACGTGTACTGCATTCTCGCGAAGCTTTGTTGTTATTAAAAAGAGAACATCTAGCCGGCGATTGGTCAGATCTCGTTGCAATGCTATTCAAACGGATACACGCGTACTCAACAGTTGCGTACAGTGGCTTATCTGCAAGAGAAAAATCCAAACTTTCCATTAGACCTGTCGTTGTAAAAATTTTAAAGCCAGCAAGTGAATCTTCGCGAAGAAGATGACAAAAAGAAAAACGAAATTAGCAATGCGAGTGCTTAAGCCGTAGGTCTCTGATAAAAGAATTTAAGAGGATAGGCGCAATCGGCAGGTCGTTAGCAATCAAGGGGGCGATGAGAGGAATTTGGCGACATTTAAATACCTCATCGAGATGAGACGCAGGCTCGTTACCTGGTCTCCCTAAAGAGAAAGAGAGAAGAAATGAGGAGGCGAGGAAGAAGGAGGCCATCTGCTGGGCTCCCTTTTTTTCTGCGTCCTTTTTACTGGCCAGAACATCCTTTGCATCGTCGAGGGAGAGAGCCGCTTCGTACAGCAGCGATAGAGGGACGCGAGCCGAGATTTCCTCGCGCCAGGGCAACACAATGCGGTGTATGAATGACTGGGCAGCAGAGAGAGGGAGCCCGACTTGAGAGAGATCGCCCAGGCAATAGGAGAGCCGAAGGACACCGCCGACTATAATGCCGGACTGGTTAGAATTTGATCTGCCACCGAGCGGGAGTCGAGATGGCGAAGGGACCGATGAGAAGCAAGAGAAGGAGGCGAAGGAGAAGGAAAGGACCGAGAGACACCGGCTGGTCAACGCTGTTCCTGTGAAACAAGAGGAGAGGCACTCGACTCCGTGACCGGCTACAGGACATCGAATCAATGTTTTGATAGGATATATTCAAGTGCGTCGCAAAGTCATCGACACTTCGACCCCCCCCCCCCCGTCTCCACCCGCCACGATAAATCTTGAATATGATTTTAGACAAAATAATTGGTTTCTTTGGAAATTGATTTTTTAACTTTGGCTATTCGTCAGGCGTAACGAGCTTCAGAATTTCAATAGGTTTGAGTGATTGGCCGGAAAGTTAAACGGCGTATTATCAGAATAAGCTTCCTTCACGATCTCGTATGCGAACATTAAAATAAATCTGAGCCTTGGGTCCATTGAAACGGCGCCAGTGCCGCTGAAATGCCTATAGCATCAGGATGAGCTGTATGCGAGCATAAAGGGAGGTAGTAGAGGATGGAGGAGAGAGCCGGGAGGCCTGGGGGTGTGCGCGTATTATCCACGAGAGAGGGTGAGCCCAGTGGCGGGGGAGGAAGAGGAGGAGGAAGTCATTGATCAAGCACGCGTAGTCCCGAGGGATCAGTTTCGCTTCCGGGAATCCGATCGACTTTTTGCCCTCGGCCCCGCGTATCACGTTCCGCTGAGCAAGCTCGCGTTGCAGAAAATGGCCAGGAAGGATGAGCCCGGGGTGGTGGTAGCTGCTGACGAGCCTCCCAGAGCTTTGTACATGCGTGCTGTGCGGAGGAAATCGTTGGCTTATAGACGAAAATCGCGTTATACGCTTACGTCGGATCGAAAGGGTAAACTTTGGAAGGATTAAAATCAGGATGCACCTCTGAATGACCTGGCAGATTTGGTCATCTATGTCGCAGTCATCGTCACGTCAAAAAACGTGCAAAGGTAAAATGAGAAGAATTATGATCAATGTCCCTATACGATTGGGGGCAGGATGTCCAGCGGCGCCGACCGTAACACCGGATTTCATATACACATGCAACATCGAGCGAAGAGAGCAAGAAAAAAGCCTAGCGCGTAACTGGATATATCGGGAGCGATTGGCCGAAAATTTCTCAAGGTCGTAGAGCCGTCTGCGGCCGGATGCTGAGATGCTCGAGTGGTACGCGACGCGGCGAGGACGACACGAAAAAACGTGAAACGAGAGCTAGCATCGGTTAGCCAGATTGACTTACTCGAGGCGCGCGCGCACGAGCATCGATCGGACACTTGAAACACTGCACTTAGACGACGAGCTGGGGATGCGCGAGCATTGGCCTTTTTTTTGGACACCTGTACGACCCACCTGATTGACTTGTTATAGCCTTCCCCTTCTACTTTACTCTTTCCCCTCTGTTGTAACTTATACGTTTCGCTTGATCAATGATATTCTAAGAGATGTCTCTTAGGCCAACAAATAAAACAATGAGCAATATGAGTTTACGTAATGAAGATTTGATGGAAATTGGGCTAGAGAACTCATGATTCAGCTTTATTACAAAGGAAGCTATCAAGGAACCCATTGATGGGGGTATAAAAAAAGAGGTTTGAAAGACCGATTGAAAAAATTATATTCGGCGCATAAAAGTGGGAATGTGATCGCATGCTTGTTAAAGGCTGATCCTGAGTGCGCGTGTGCAGTGGGAAGCACTTCTTCGAATTCGCCAGTATAAAAAGACGCTTTCCAGGAGATTAAAAAAATAAAAAGGGGGGAAAAAGGCAGAGAAAAAGAGAGAGAGCGAGTAGTTTGGCGGTGGTGAGTTGCGAGGAAGACTACGGGGACACTTCCTAAGAGAGCCAGCGTCGCGTGTAACCCGAGATTATTCCCATTTTATGGCCGATTTAACAAGCAAGAGGGGTTAACGTCACCAAGGCGCTTCCTCCTCTACTACGAGCGTGTGTGTATGCGCGCGCGCGCATTTTCTTTCCTGCGCTTGCGCTGCAGCCGCAACGATATACCAAACGCCCCGCGAGTATTATATTTAAGCAAAACCAAGTTGAGCCGGACTTACGTTCCGAGAATAACAAGATAGTACTAACTACTACAAGAGGCGCGTGGAGAACCGCTTATGTTAGCGAAACTCACCAAAGATCATCCTCGAGGGTGGATGAGCTCCGGATACTTTCCGCGCGAGGAAAATCCCTTCGATCAAGGAGTACGAGTACAGCTAGAATACTTGAAGTCGAATGATTGGTAGAATACGCGGTCACCTGGTCAATCTTGTAATTTCGTGAGAGCCGTAGTAAGAGCAAAGAGTGGATTTTTCCATTTGCACAATCCATTGTGCGGGTCACCGCTCTCAGATTTCCAAAATTTTCGCGATCGAGCAAAGTCCCGCGGCAAATGTCGGCGATCCCGGCTCAAATGCCGCTCTTTATCCGTCTCCCTCGGCTACCCTTACGAACGTCTTGTCCTCCCCTGTTCTGGCTCTTGTAATGCGTACAGCGGCATCGAGGCTTGCTGCCGGGGAGCAGGCCGAATAGCGAGAGGCGAGAGCGAGAGAAAAAAAGGAGCAGGCACCCCATTTTAGAGCACAATGGAGCTCTCTTTTCAAGCGGGGAGTAATGAAGGTATCCGTACCGCGCCGCTGCTCTCGCGCCCGATTTTCCCGCTCCGACGTTTGCTCTCGCTCTCTCCTCAACGTCGCATCTCCCGCTTGGCTTTCAAAGCGACGACCTCCTCTGCTCTCCCCAGGCCAGGATTCGTGGACCGCAACGCTAGACACCGGGTGTCTTTGCTCGACGTACACTGCCACAATAGACGAAGAAAGGGAGCTCGAGAATGCAGGGCTGCTAGTACGCTGGTTTCTCGCTTAGATTAGATTCGACAATATTTGACATACGCCCGAGTACAATGAGACTCCACTGTACGCCCGGCTTATTCAACATTTTCCAACAAAAAATGAAACCAAATTTACGTAAGAACTGCAGCACAGCCAGACGTGCGTATATAAGCCATTTTGAATTGTATTTGTGTATATGCCGAGTCAGTTTTTCTATATGTATGCACGCGTCGGAAATCGCGCTAAGCAAACGCGCAAAATATTAATCCCACGTTTAGCCATCGAGATAAATTGCCGCGCAGTACCTTTCGATAACTATCAATTTCCGAAACTAATAGATCATCCAACGCTCGCAAAAGTCGTTCCATAAATTTTCCAATAATCGCCGATTCCCAATAAATCTCAGTAGTGCACGAGATGGAGAGCGCGGCTTTTTCACAGCGTGGCCTATCGTAACGGTTCCTTCTCTCTCTCTCTCTCTCTCTCTCTCTCTCTCGCGGTCACTCTCTTTCTCTCTTGTGCGCAGAGCGTCAATTAAACGGTATAATTAAATGGGCGCAATCAAGACATCAGCGAGCCGCGCGTAAAAGGACGGTGTGTGCCGAGGCAGCTGTCCGCACGCCGCGCGGAAAAGAGAGTAGCCTTGCGCAAGATAGCAAGTAGTCTCGACATCGAGGAGCGCAGAGAGGGAGAGAGAGCGAGAGAGAAAGAGAAATAACGTGTGTGCGTCTTGTAAAACGCCGCCTGGTGCGAAGTGGATGCTGCAGCAGAGACTCATATGTGCGCTCAACGACATATACAATATACGCACACATCGGCTTCTATCTTTCTTTCTCTCTCTTTCTCTCTCTTACGGAAAAAAGCCAGAGAGAGGACAGTGGCAGAGAAAGAGAGAGAGAGAGAGAGAAGCACGGGGACACGCGGAAAAAAATAACGAGATTGAACCGAGCGAGCGCTTAGAGAACCAGTTTGTTGCGCTGCCGCTGGCGTATACACGCATACAGACACACATATACAGACTCGTAGCTGCGCCTGTACGCGTATATATATAACTACACGCGGGATTACGCGCAGCACCGGCATGCGTCGCCATAATGTCCCCTCTGCCCCTTCCTCCATTCTCTCTGTAGAAGAAGTTTACCGCTTTGCGGCCAGCGACGACGACGAAGACGACCCGCCATCTCACGAGGATGGCACACTGCTCGAGCTTGCCCTCTACGCAACAACGAGATCTTCTCCTTGGGCCCATGCAACGTTGCATTCTACTCGCTCCCCCCTACCCCCTGAGGGTGCGAGCAAGACGGAGGTCCGCGTAATTATGCTAATGCGTGTGCGATCGACACAACTGCCGGGGGACGCGCAACTCTCTCTCTCTCTCCCCCCCTTCTCCACCTATCTCTCTTGGGCTTGACTGCGAGCAATGGTGCGAGAGAGCTCCTTGGCATCCCTGGAATCTTAGCTGCGACCAAGCTGTCGTCCTCATCCTCGTCGTCGTCGTCGCCGACTCTGATGCTGCTGTCGTCGGCTGAGAACGCATTGGATGAGAACAAGAGAGAAAGATAGAGAGAGAATGATGGTGGGAAGAGGGGGGTAAAGCGTACATCGGGGGACGCTTTTCATCTTCATTACCGGCCGGCCTCGCGATCTCGCGCTGTTATTATACGAGTAAGCGGGAGAAGCTCTCTTGCAGGCCCTTTGGCTGCTTTGCATGCCTCATCAATTTTCACGGTAACGAGGAAAAAGAAGGACAACCACGACGACGTAGTGTACAGCTTGGATATAAACCGTCCGAATTTTTTGCCCGGCTCGCGCGCACATACCCCTTTAATTGGCAAGTTTTGATTATTTTCTTTGCGAAATATATATATGTATCTTAGGTTAACGAAATATTTGCCGTGTAGAAAGAGAGAGAGAGAGAGAGAGAGAGAGAGAGAGAGAGAGAGAGAGAGAGAGAAATTGAATTATCAAGTGCGAATAAGTGACGAGCAAATGAGGAATTATCGAAAGAAAATTAGCAGAAGTGCAGAGCGGGGGCAGAGGCGAGGGTAGAGGCCGATGATAAATCAACATAACTCGGCGCTAGGTGGAACGCGCATTTTAGGGTCAGTGGAGCTCGTGCTGCTTCTATTATCGACTCGGTCACCCAGAGTGTCGGGAATAGAAAAGATGGCCGCGCTACTCGAAATATCGTCCCGAATAGTCGTCGCTGCAGCAGCAGCAGAGAGACAGCCTCGAGGGGAGCAAGAGAGATAGAGAAGCGTATACGCGCGCGGAACCGCAGCTGCAGACGCGCCGAGAGAAAAGGAGGAGCGTAAAAGTAAGAGAGAGGGAGCGGCTCGTTCCTCTCTTGCTCCCCCTCTCTCTCTCTCTCTCTCTCTCTCTCTCTCTCTCTCTCTCTCTCTCTGACTCTCGAGTGCGCTCGAGCGGAATAGTTAAATTCTAGCCCAGGGGGCACGACGCACCCGCTCTCTCCTTGCTCCTCTCGCTCGGATACACGTGTGCATGTGTGTGCGTGTGTGTGTTTTGTGTGTGTGTGTGTGTGTACGTATATATCGGGGCCCGAACGTAATCGTTTGTAAATGAGGAAAATTGCTATAAAATTGCACGATAAGCGGCCGCCGGAGCCTGGCCCATTCCTGTCCCGGTGTGTATATACGCTGCGACGTGCAGGGGGAGAGCGACCAACGTCGAGGCCAAGGGCCTTCTTTTAACTCACTCGCTCTCTTTATTTCTATTTTTCTCTCTCCCTCTTGGGTTGCCCGCTTGGCTCACCTCGACCATTGGCCGATGCGGACGGTTGCCGCCGCCGCGTCAGCTGCCATTTCGATGGAAATGCGATGGATGTTCGCTATTTGGCGCGATAAAATATTGTAATAAAAACACCACCCGAGGCTCGCCACGAGAGGGAAAAGAAATAAAGAGAGCCGTAACGAAGAGGAATAGAGGGGGAAAAATGTACCTCTCCTCTCTCCACTATCGATTTTGGCCGAAAATCAGTCTCGTGCTTTAGCTATTCCTTCTATTCTCGCTGCGTCTAACGTTGTGCCGTTAATTAATGACAGATTTTAATTGTACTCGACCGAATAACAACGAATTAAAAGCATACTTCAATTAATAGTCCAACTATCCCAATATCCGATTGTAAAAAACAAACTTTCATTTCTGTACTGTCGGATGTGTAAGCTCGCAGTGGCGCACTACTCGTTACGATACGTCTATACTCGGGCCAATCTGGCAGTCCGCTGAAGCGAGACACACAAGCCACGTTTTCACGCAGAGAGAGAGGGAGACCCGTACGAAAGTCGAGCTGGAAAATGCGGCCTACTCGCAATTTGCCCGCTTCTTTACCGCCCATCGGACAGCTAAATCACTCCGGTTAGAAGGCTTGCGGAGGAAGCCTGCTCCAAAGCCGCCCGCATTTTGAGAGCCGCGCGCGCGTAAAAGACGCCGGGGAACGCCGAGAGCTAGAAAAGACAGCGGGACTCTCTCGGCCCGAGCTTTCACTACAATTACGGAAAATTGCGCCTCAGTCATAACACTCGTTTTCCCGAGTGTAAAATCTCTCTCTCAGCCCTCCTACCCGCCCCTTCTTCGCCTTCTTATTCTTCCAGTTTAGCGCTTGCAACCACGAATGACCCGTTCGATGCACGTCGATTATCTCTGATTACCCGAGTGCCGTGCTAAAATTTTTCTTACACCAATTTGACGTTGTAGACTCTCGCGATATTCTTACCTTTTCAAGCTCGAGGAGGTGAAACCGGAGTACTTGGATCGCTTGAACCATCTGAAACGAAAAGAGACAGGTATTAATGCTCGGTTATATTCATATAGGCACAAAATGTATGGTTAAGACATGAGAGTCATATCAGTTGTTCGCTCTTTGAGACTATTCAAATTTTCGTATTCTCACGGAATTCGTGATTAAGCATATAGGCGCCAGTAGAAAATGCACGGGGAATTCAAATTGTCTAGAGAAATAACAAGCTTACATTCACGCGTTTGAAATATTGTCTCTGTTTATCTATTTTCAAGGAATAAAATATATTCCAAGATATTATATCCGTGTAATAGTCCGACAATTTTTTACCACGTTTACGCAATCACAGAGATGGACCCTCTTTATGTCAGCTGTAGTCCATACGCTCGAAAGTCATTTAACACCAACAAGGGAGAGAAGACAGAGAGAGAGAGAGAGAGATACGAGCAGCGAGTTCGTTAAAACAATAATTGCATTACGCGATAAAAGACGAAAGACAGGCGCATCAGGAGGCTCCTTCCCCCAGCCAAAGTCGCTTGTACATATATAATACGCGTGCGCGAGTGTCGCATAAATCTCGCATGACGCCGGCACTCGTCATTTCGCGCTTGCTGACACGCAGTGGTGACTGTAGTGCAACGCCAGAGCGGCGCACAGTGCGCTTTCTCTCTTTCTCACAAAGCTGCCGCCGCCGCCGCCAGTGCCGGCAGCAGCGTCACACCACCGACACGTTGTTTATAAGGTTGCGCGCCGTAAACGACGATCGTCATTATTTTAATTAATGAGCCACGACTGCTCGTTCTCTTTTGTGCCTCTCTCTCTCTCTCTCTCTCTCTCTCTCTCTCTCTCTCTCTGCGCCTGCACGCCGGCAGCGCTACCCGAGCTACGACGTGACGCGCGCGCTCCTGCCGCCGCTGGCCTCTTGCGATTAATTAGACGAAAAAGGGAAGGGGACAAACGCTTACACGCGGGACTCTTTAGCGCGATATTCCCGCGCCTTTGATCGATGCCTGCAGCCGGAACGATTTTCTCCCGGTAACGATCAGCCGTCACCGCAGCATCAGCAGCCGCAACAGCTCTTTACCGCTTTGGGCCCAACATCATCGACCTCTCTCTGTCTCTCGGCTGAATATTTTCATTTTATTGCTAATGTTATTGCTTCATTACAGCGGCGAGGGGAACATGTTGCCGCTTGTATGCGCGCCGATGCTGAATTTTTTCTTCAACAAAGTCCATTAGTTCTCGCGTCTATCTAGGCTTATTTACGCGACGAGCACACAAGCGCTGAAAAAGATGCTTGGCATTTTTCATTTTGTTGCCAGAAAACATCAATAACGATACTCGGGACAATCTAAAGAGCAATAAATTTTTACAGGCTTATAATACTCGAAGCCCCCCGACAGCGGTGCGATTAAAGAATGTTTATCAAATTATATTCGCTCGGCACAATTATCTTAATCCCCTGCCTCTCTCCCCAGTAGTCGCGTTCAAATAATAATGCGAATCTTTCGTCGGGATTTCAATAATTATCAGTCGGCCATACCTTAATGCCCCTGCGATATCGGCGAGGCTCCTCGGTATAGGAAGCATCCGAGGCTCGTGCATAATTTCCTCCTCGTCGCGACAATTAATGCCGGGCGCGCAGAAAATTTCCGGTCGCTTTGCTCTCACGTATATAGAGGTGAGCGCGGGGCGCGTCAGGGATCCCGAAGTGCCGATTCAATTAGGCAGCGAGCCGGTGAGGAGGGAGCGGCAATCTCGATCGTTAATTAACATTGTATTTATGCAATTATGGTCCATTACGATTGCGCAGGAGTGATAAGCCAGTCCCGGGGCCACGCACTTCGTCTCGCTTCGCTCTACTCCCGGTGTAGATATGCCAGAGGGCAGATGCGCAGCCCTGGCCTCCAGAGATACGCTTCTCTGTCTGTGTGTATATACGTATGCCGCGTCAAAGAGCGGCCAGCTAATGCGCGCCGCTTCGACGCTCCTTAATTAGGGGACCGTGAGCTTCCGAGGGCCGATCGGCGTGAGATCGTGTGCCCACTCCCGTCTGGCGAACTTCGCGGTCGGGCTACTCTCTGCAGCTTCCTACTTCATTATTCGCGCGCATAACGTGGAAGCTGAGCTCTAATTCGATATGTATATGCCTGCGATGCAAATGGAACCTTAATTAATGAAAAGTGAAAGCGGAGTTTATGGTATATACGTAGCAGGAAGGCCTGAGATGCTTGAAACTCGAGCGAAAATATAACCGGCATTACTTTTCTCTTAATCGCGCGATGAGAGTGCTCGGTAGTGCCACACACTCACGGGTTTGCCGACACGTCCGCAGATAAAAATCGAGAACTTCATTTTCGACCGAGACGACGCGCGAAGGGCCATGCGGGGCGTTGGTAGACGTTAACCGCGATCGTGGCAAAACCGTCGGTAGAAGAGCCGAAAAAAGAAAGAGAGAGAGAGGAAAGGAGGGAGAGGGAGAATTTCAAGTGGCTTGGCCAAGTGGCCCGAACAGTCGATCACATTATACTGAGCGACGAACGGGCGCACTTCAGGCCTTGCCGCTCCTCGTATAATCAGAGCGAAAGCAAAAGAGGAAGAGGGATGGAGAGAAAGAGAGGACGAGCGGCCGATGCTATCTTGACGCTCATGCGCCCTGAGTGTACGAAAGTGACGATGTCCACAAAAAATGATTGAGGCCTTAAAGCACAGCTGATGCTGCTGCTAATGCAATACCTAACAGATTTGAACGAGAGATGAGAAAAAAAATAACAACCTCGAGGATTCGCGTGCACGTGTTGGAAATTAAAAGAAATTTCAGATTTATGTATCATCTGGATATTTAGACGGTAACATTGTAAAATTTATTATTAGCTTCACTGTACGTGAAATAGCAAAGAAAGAAACTATATTGTCTTGTTTGCTAATTGTTTTTCCTCATTATAAAGAAAAGGAGGGCAGCCGCAAGAAGGGAAAATTGGTGAAAAGAAAGGTAAATAATAGAAATAAAAAATAAAAGAGAAAAAAAGGAGGGAAAAAGTAATCAGTCAAGCTAGAGAGGCCAAGCAGCAGCGTCGCCCGGAACACCCAGCGGCTCGAGGTCGGTCTCGAAAGGAGAGGAAAAAAAGCGCCGGGCAAAGAGGCATCACAAGGCTTATCCGTGGCAGATCGCGACGTAAAGAAGGCGCTCGCAAGAGAGAGAGAGAGAGGGCGAGTTGGTAGGAGCTCTCGTCGTCTTTCTTCTCGCAGCTGCCGACACTCGCACAATGTCTCCTCTATGTCCGAGTAGCGGCGGCTCTCTTCTCACATAGAGCAGCTCGGGCCCGCTGCTCTACATCAGTCAACGCATGTGCGGCCTTATAGCGCGAGTTTTTCGCGGCTCCGCGTGATATTAATTAAGCGCGTCGTCGGCCAAGCGTAGTCGAGCGGCGAGCAAAACAAGTGGACGAGAGGAGCTGCTGCTGCCCCCCCCCCAGTTGGCATAAAAAAACAGGTCGCCACTGGGCCCGCGCGTCAGCTCGAGGGCCCTCCCTCGCGGCTCTCGAGAAGCGCGAGAGCGCGGAAGAGATGGTGTCGCTTATAAGACATCCCCCGCCGCCTCCACGCCTTATACAGCTCGCTCCTGCGTTTACGCGATGCCTCGGCGAGATTGCGAACTTTCCTCGTATCATGCGCGGCTTCAAACAAGACTCGGAGTCCCATTGGGCCGTAATCTTGGCGATATTGCCTTTTAAACGCGCCGCTTTGGCAAATCTGTTTCGACCTAATGTTCGCATCTATTTTCATTGTAGTTGAAAAGAAAATGGATCGACTCGTCGATAATCAGCGTGATGTCGATAAAAACTTGTCAATCTAAAGCCCCGACAACATTAGCCTCATGATTATTCGCGATAAGATAAAATTACCGAGAGTAAATTCGAACGGACGAAAATAAAAAGGATCTTTATTTAGAATTTAAAGAGAAGCGAGCAAAACAACGCAGCCGCTCGCCAGCGGAACTTTAAAAGGCGAATAATTGAATACAGTCGTGCAGGGGCGATCTGTTGTAGTATACGTACTCGCGAGATCTACAGCTCATTCATGCAAAGTGTCCTCCGATATACGCTTCTCTCATCGATGTAAATCGAGCCGGCCAGATAGACAGGTCTGGCGAGAAAATGAAAAATTCACAAGACAAATTGAGTCCGTCCGGAGAGTGTATGTGCCGCTTTCGTCGTCTCGTTTCGGTATACAAGCGAGAAAGCGAAGCGTTCATTTGCGTAGTCCGGCCTCGAGAGAGCAAGACGTCGACATCCGCTTACCGCCGACATTATCGGCGGACCTGCGCGCGCGTGAACTGGCGCGTTAATCTCTTCTTCTTCGGCTTCTTCTGCCTACAAAGGGGTAGCCCCCTCATGAATGACAAAACCGCGCGTATAATTAACGAGCCCAAGACGCCTGTATGACGACCAAGTGGCTGAGTAATGAAGTCATCGCCGCGCAGGTAAATCCAACGATTAGGCGTTAGTTGTAGCCTCGCAGTCGACCGTGAGCGCGGCTCTCTATTCGTGCAAGGAGAACCGACAAAAGGGAGGAAAATAAGAGTATTCGTGGCTGAAGCTGAAACGCCGTATTACGAGCCAACTTTTTTTTCGTATCGGCTGTTATAATCGGGCAGAATATCAACGTACAGAGAGAGAGAGAGAGAGAGAGAGAGAGAGAGAGAGAGAGAGAGAGAGCGCGGTAAGCGCGACGTGAGATCGATGTTTACAAAAATCAGATAAGCGTTTTGAAAATAGCCGCCTAAGGCAGAGACACGCGCGTTCGTTGGTGTATATACGTTATCGTGCAAGCAAAAAAAAACCCGTGGCGGTGTATTACGTAAGTGAGCCGCTGCCGCCACCGCGACGACTATTAAAATCCACGCAAGGATGTTCATGCGGCGTACAAGCGTTGGAAAAGCCTAAAAACGGCAACCTAGAGAAGGAGACACTTACAGACACACTCAAAGTTACAAAGCCAGCAGCAGCCGCGGAGGAATCCCAGGGGTTACAGTTGGAACGCCAGAGGGGGCATTGTCGGGAGAGAGCGCACGGAGGAAAGGAGGCACGCTCGGAGGAATAAGAGCCATTAATATTCAATGATTTGCTATACGTGGTAGTTGGGGCTTGTTGCCGCGTTCTCCGCACAAAGTCCCAGCGAATCACCTGCGCGCCAGCCGCAGCTTTTCTTCCCTTCCCCCCTCCCCTTTTTATTCGTTCCTCGCGCGCATTTCTTCCGCAGTGCGCGCAATATGTGTAATTTTTCTCTTTCCCCCGCGCCAACTCCACTTCCACGTGCCATTGGCATTATATTCTTGTTTCTATTTAGCGCAGAGCACGCGCGGGCCTCTCGCGCACTATTGGAGAGCATGATTTACGAGGTTGCGCGCCTATATGCTGTATCTCGGCAGTGTTATACCGCGAATACACACAGCACTCTCTCCTTCTCCCTCTCGCATGTGTGCGCGTTGACTCGAGTGCGCCGCGTCATTTCTATATAACGCATATATTAATAAATATGTTGGGTTGGCTCTGTCTCTCGAGGGCTTACACAGCCGCAACGCGACGCGTGTTAAACATTAGTTCTCACGCAACACTGTTGCACTTGTCTTGCGAAATTATTATTGGTTTCGCCGAGCAATGGAAAATTCGTATTTTTACCGGCTGCTTTAACACAAGTATACACGCGTATTGTACAGATACATATAGTATATATGTCGATAAGAAATTTTATTCCTCGCGCGCGGCCTGTAAATTGAATAACAAATTAGGCAAATATTCCGATCCGAGATAGCTGTCGATAATTACATTCCGTTCGCCACTCGGAATGAAATTCATAAATCCCCCCTTTCCCTCTCGCCCGCTCACTCTCTCGGTGTCTCAAATAAGCTAAGCGGCGGTGGCGGATAGTAGGAGGCGAAAGAGAGCAAAAAACCGACAGCCAGAAGAGTAACGGGCGCACGCGAAACAATAAATTAGATATTATCAAGGAAATTTCTTTTCCTCGCTCCAACCACCTTCCCCGAGTGTACTTCTAGCCCCCCCCCCCTCTCTCCAGCCACCCGACTGCCGGTAGGGATTTAAGTCTCGAAATCGGCGCGCACCCCGCGTGCGGGAGGAGGTGGTCTGGGCGCGCGCGCCGGCGCAAACGCAGACCAGCTAACGGGGGCGGTTTATCTTCGCGACCCTCGAGGGCTATGGCCCCCCCTCGACACGCCGACGACAATATTTAAATATTGTTAAGCGCGCCAGACCGCCACACCTTATTCTTGCCTCCCTCTTTATTCCGACTCTCCCTCGCTTCGGTCTACCCCTGCCTCTCGCGCGTTATTTTTCGCCGGAGCCGAGCGCCTCGCCGCCCCCTTATTAACATTTAATTTGGAAGCCGCAGCACACTCGGCTCTCGCGCGCACTAGACGGCGTTAAATTGAATTTCCCGCATCGGAAGCGGGAAACGGAATCGCAACGGAGGAAATAACGATTAGCAAGTTCAAAGGGGATTTAATATGGAAAAATCGAGCTTTTTCAATTGCCGAGTTTGCTTCTGCGCGCAGTAAACGCGCATAGACAGCGAATATGTACGGGAAGAGGTGAAAGGGGTACGGAGCGTGGGTGGAAAATCTGACGAGAGTCGTGATGGGCGGCTGGGGGGGGGGGGGGCGGGGGAAAAAAGGGGGCACCCCGGGGGAGGAAGGCCCGGGGGGAAGGGGGTGGGGGGGGTGGGGGGAAAATCGGAGGGGGGTCGGGGGGGGGGGGGGGGGGGGGGGGGGGCACGTGAAAAGAAGGGGCATCTCTGAGAAGGATAGCCAGCGGGTGAAGGCACGGGCCATCAAACCTCGCGCGCATTCACTCTCGGCCCGGGCGTCTTAATAGCCTGAGATTTATGGCCGTCGCGACTGCCGAGCACCTCTTTCTCTCTCTCTCTCTCTCTCTCTCTTTCTCCCGTATACGCAACAGGACAGTTCTCGAGGTCGCGGTTTGCAACCTTACTCTGGCGCTGTCTAAAACCACGCGTTGCTTAGAGCGAGTCTATCTCTCTTTGCGGGCAATAGCAAAAGGCACACCGAGAAAACTTGTGTACGCGCGCGCAAGAGTGGAGAGGGCCCTTTGAAGCGTAATGGCCGCTGATGCTCCTCTCCGTGCCAGCGCTATTTTTGCGCTCGGCTTCTTCATTTGTTTAGCCTCGCTTATTTATTTACGAGCTTATGGATGTGAATTATGGCCGCTGAAATTTGAGAGTTTATATAAAGCTGTCCGCGGCGAGCCAGTGGCCGATTTAACAAACGAAAAACAAGCGAGCTGGCCGAGCTTAGCAACTATAAGTGCGCGTTGTTGCTGCCAGCTGTATACCGAACGATAATTCCCTTCGTCTTTATCCACGATATTATTAGTTTATCGGATATATCCAGATGAGTAAGGCCCGGCGATTAAATATCGGTATTTTTATAATTTAAAAGGCACAGCGTTGGCAGAGCGATAGCTATATCGCTATAAAACAAGCCAGCTCATAAGCCAAAAAGGAACGAGTGCGGGGCAGTAAAGTGTAAACAAGAAGAGCAATAAAAATAGTAATAAAGGAAGAGAGCCGGTGTATGGGGGTATAAGGCCAAGAGGAGAAGCCGAAGAATAAGGCGGCGATGGCAGGAGGAGAGAGCGAGGGTGTGCGCACGCGCGAGCAGTGTGGTCGGTCGGTGATGCGTGCATGCGTGAAGACCGGCTTTGTCTGCAGTGCTGCTGCTGCAGCTACTTTTACGGCGCGCACCTGCATTTTTGCAAATATTTCGGGAGACATTAACGTCTTTAACGAGCGCCCGTAACAAGGCCCCCGAAAGGACGAGTTCTCCTCCTTCTTTTTTTATTATTTTTCTCTCTCGCTCCCTGTCCAAGACTTAGAGAGTCCCGCTCAAGCGCGAGGACATAAACTTCGAGGAGAGAGACTCGCTAGGCAAGAACCGCTCAATCAGCTGATAGATCCCAGGGATCGATGAAATCGGCCTCAATCGAACGTACTGGAGACGTCGTGAATTAAGTTAATCGCTCAATCCGTATCGATTTGGTGGCGGGTGTGGCCACGAGAGAGAGAGAGAGAGAGAGAGAGAGAGAGAGAGAGAGAGAGAGAGAGAGAGAGAGAGAGAGAGAGAGAGAGAGAGAGAGAGAGAGAGAGAGGGGGAGAAAACTCGAAACTCGAGCGCGCGTAAGCAATGCCCGGAGTAAAGGACATTCGTTCCGGCGTGTCAGCTTGCTAATAACGCGATTTCATACCTCGTCCTGCGTCGCACTCCCGTTCGCGCCCGCTCGGCCACCGTCTCTCGATGCGTATGCGAGACTATGGGGAAGGCCGACACAGGTGATTTCTCTTTCTCCCTTCCTCTCTCTCTCTCTCTCAATGCTCCAGCTACTCGCGAATATATATTTACACCCGAGAACCAGGAGGAGGACCACCCGAGAGCTCTCCCTTTGACTCACTTACACACGTCTTTCGAGCATATCTTTTTATGCTCTCTCCCTTCAACTCTTTCTGTTTTGGGTTAGGTATTCTTATATATTGCGGCCGCGAGAGAGACCCGCGTCCTCCTCCCTTTCTCAATTCTCCTGTCTTTTGACTTTTCGCGGTCGTTTCGCGTTTCTAATTTGGCAAAACCAAAATATAAAAAACGCGACAAACGAGACGTCGGAATATAATGTTACGGAGCAGAAGGGGAGAAGTTGGAGAAAGAAACGTACTGTGAGAGCCAGAGAGTCCGTGGGTGAAACTAAAGTTACGAAGAAAGAGGATTCGAAAAGTTTTTATCTTCAATTTTCGCTCTCGAATATCAAGTTTCTATATACGTATCCTCTTAATTCGTACCATGAGTATTTAAATATTTTTCACTTTTTCCCCCATTAAACTGCATAGACGTATGGGAGGAATTTCTCAAACACTATTATTCAAATTAGCGATCAATCTATGCATAAAATTATTGTCATTAATTAAATTTAATAAACCATTGCATTAAGTTGCAGAATAAGCATCAGCATCAATTCCTTTGCGTCTAGTTTCTTTAATCACGAAAGTAAAACTACTGCTACATAGCGATAGAGAGTGAGAGAGAGAAAGAGGAAGGAAGAGTGAGTTAAAGGTGGCTCCTGCGCACATACACGTAACGCCAGGCTCTCAAAGTCAACGGCCAGTGATTGCGTGCAAGCGGAGATGGATGACACGCGCTTCCAGCGCATGGCTATACACAGCAGCAGCAGCAGTGTGTGGCGCTGCAGGGTCGTAGCATCCGATCCTCATGCGCGTCTTTTTCTCCTCCGAGGATATCCTTGGGTTTCAGGATACCGTTACCACCAGAGAAAGAGAGAGAGAGAGAAGAAGAAGAGGGACCACGGCGCCGATCTGCTGCTGCAGCAGCAACAGCTACTTGCTGCTTTTATATCGGACGCTGGGCGAAGGCACGGCCACGCAATTCTCTCGTCCCGCTCCCTCTCTCTCTCTCTTTCTCTCTGTCTCGTAATTATCATTCCGAGCCGTGAAATTTATGTCCAACTATTTGCCTCTAGTTTCTTTTGCAGCTCTCCCTCCCTCTTTCTCTCTGTCGCTCGGCCGATCAATGGAATTATGAAAAGTGTTAAATTGTAGGGACACATTTCCCGGCGCGATTGCTATGCCAGCCGTTTCATTAGATCACATAACACTTACACACGCGACCTCGAACGCTTAACGGAATATTTTATTAAACGACGAAAATCGCATTGGCTTCGCAAAAGAGAAATAAACATGGAGAAAAAATATTTAATAACGTTGGAATACGAAAAAAAGAGGTTTAGAGGAGCTGCGTGTCGAGGAATACTCGAGTGTGTTCAGGCTCTTTGAAGTCGACCACAAGGCTTGGTGAACTCGTCAATTACCCTCCCATTGGCTCGTTTCGGTTGGCGCGTATATGCTAATGTGCGTATTATTCAAACGAGCGATGGTCAGCGCTCAGGCGCATCTCTACAAAACTGTTATCTCTCTCTCTCTCACTCTAGCTGTTGCTTGCTTAGCTCTCTCTTGCTGCGCATCGAGCGGTACCACAGCAGCCAGCGGTGCTGCTCCTCGAATATCCGCCCACCTAGTGTCGTCTCGAGTACCCTTCACCGTCGAGTGTCCCCCCTGGAGTCGTCGGTCGCGCGCGCCCACGGCACACACGCGCGCCCCTTTTTATGTTTGTATAGAAAACTCGCAAGCGCTTCTTTATTGTGCAAACTCGAAGAAACGTTTTGACAAGCAGCCGTTCATATGACGAGCCTTTTTTCCAGGGGTCACTGATATCTAACGCACACCAGAGACTTCGTTCTGTTTTTTGAAAGATTTTATCAAAGGCTTTTTTACGTGGAAACATTGTTTTAACGCGAATTTATTTCAACAGCA
Organism: Anagyrus pseudococci; assembly: GCA_030522585.1. Lineage (NCBI taxonomy): Eukaryota > Metazoa > Arthropoda > Insecta > Hymenoptera > Encyrtidae > Anagyrus > Anagyrus pseudococci. The sequence continues at coordinate 173,569 of JAPYYQ010000441.1, forward strand.
AAGAATGTATGTATCGTATTAGGTGAGGTACAAGAAAAACGAGCAGTTGAGGTGTAGGGGAGTGGAAGATTCTAGGTGAGAAGAAAGCGATCGTCGAGGCAGCTGTAGACGTTGGATTTTCTGACACTTTGAATCCCTTTCAGCCGTGCTAAACGCGATCACTCGACTGTGACAGAAATTACTCCGCATTTACACGAGTGTGTGTAACTAGAAGGAAAAGCTGGCGAACATAAAACTTCAAACGACCGAGCTGTGCTGTAGTGAGTATAGAAATCGAAATTAAATGCTACTCGAATGGTTTGATCCTGTGGGAACGTGGAGAAAAGAAAATTTACAAGATCAAAGAGCAGATGGCATAAGCTTTTTGTATAATGCACTTGAAAATTCAATTTTCAAGTTGAATTATTTGGATGAACAAATTGAATACAATTTTTTCCGAAAAATTCACCAAACGACCATAGCGTTTATTATGTCATTTAAAAGTATTCACAAGCTAGACTCGTAATAAAATCAAGCGGTAGGTAGAAAAAAATTCAACTCGTTCGTCAGGCTGTAACCATCCGGTTTTCCAGGAGAGCAGAAAATTCCCAGGCTTAAAAATCTCCCGGGAGCAAATGAAGTAAGGCTCGTGTCATAAAGCCGTGTCCGGTCGTTTTTGGGATCCTCTCATCTAGCCGCTCCGGCTGCTTACGGCACGGAATATCTCTCCATTTTCCATTGCGCAGAATATCGCGAGTAAAAAGAGACCGGAGAAATGCCACGCGAGAACAAAGGCTCTGACGCGTTATGGGTTCTTGGTGGCGAATGACGTAGCGAGAGGCTCTCTCTCTCTGCGCGTATACAGTCGAGCAAAAAGAGCCCGGAGAGCCCGCGGTACGTGGGCCGCGCGTCTTTGGACTTAACGATAGCGAGGCAGCTCGATGCTCGTAGATTGCGATTAGCCACGGCCGTAATGAAGCTGCTGCAGCTCGCCGTGCTTTTCTTTCGGTCGGCCCGCGTGCGCGCTACGCTTCTTCTTTCTCTCTCTCATTTGTCCCTTTTGGCCTCGTCCGCCGACTGTGCCGCGACGGATGCGCTCCCGGCACGTGCTGCTTCTCCACCGGAAGCTTTGCTCATCTTCCTCGGCGCTACACTCATTTAACCGCTCCTCCTCGCCTCAAGAAAGAGAGACTCTAAGCCTGTATCGTATATGCAGCTCGCGGAAAGAGCTCTTACTGCCTTACCTCCCTCTTGCTACTCCTTTATGCCTTGAAATATTAGCGAAATAATTGTCTGGCTTCTGGACATTTTTTTAATTACCAACTAAATCTTCTGCTCTTTTTTGCTCAACTTGCTTAATGCTTGCGCGTGTAATGCTTCCAAGCATTAATGAAAATGAAAGATTTAGAATTTATAAAAGAAAACATTATGTAATCGTTTTACGCTTGAAACTGCGTAGTGTAAATAAATGTTTAAAGACGTTTTAAAACACGCAAGTGTTCTTGATTTTCAACACGAGTAAGAACAGACGAGGTGCACTCGCGTCCTTTTAATAACGGCAATCTCGGTAGATAGGTTAAATTCAAAGTGGCGTTTTAAATTAGCTGCACGCGGATTGCACGATACACGTAAAATTTTACGTGGGAGAGAGAGAGAGAGAGAGAGAGAGAGAGAGAGAGAGAGAGAGAGAGGGACGCTTTTGCGCGGGAGACTAGATACATGAATGACTGAAGCGGTGATTTATAAATGGCTACAACCTCGACAAGATTTTTTAAAGGTATCTTCTTAACTTCTTGGAAGACATTTATATTAGCGACTAGTGAATAGCTCGAAAGATGCGCGATATACATATTTTCCGCAATATCAGTCACTGTTCATTAAGAATTTTTTTTCACAGCAAATTCAAATTGTGTAGAGAGATACGAATTATAAAAACCGTGACACTTCAAGTAGAAATATTAAAATTGAAAAAAAACTCCAAATATTGAAGTTAAATAAGATAAAATGCCTCTTTAATCGCCAAATATAAAATATGACTTTGCAGCAGTAAAAGTCGGGTAATAGCTGGGCACAAAAATAAGCTGCTCCTCAGCATCCGCAGTGCGCAGCGGCAGCAGGGTCCTCCGGCTCCTTAGCAATTTAGATCTTATCAAATTTTCTGCATCATTGCAACGGACTGCATAATGCAGCAGCGAGCATAGCCAGCTCGAAACGACAATTTTTCCAGGCGACATTTTTCCTCCCTCCCTCGTCCCGTACAGACGCCAGCGGCTCGTCGACAGGCATCCTCGTGGCTTCCGTCGTCTCAAGGCCGCCCGGCACTTGCGACAACAGCGGCAAGTGCAGCACAGCTCACACGGACGATGTGGGCCGTGAGCGGAAAAAATGCGCGCACACGCGAGAGAGAGGGAGAGCCGTGTAGCGCAGCTCGTGCACAGAGGAGACCGTTGCGCCGAGTTGGCGCCCGCTTCCTTCTCTCAATGCCTCGCGCTAAATAAGCAGGCATAAATTAGGCTTATGCATATATTGATTATATTATCTATCCAACTCGTTTGTCATCAAAATGCAAACAGTGTTGCTTTTCTCATTATATCGATACGCATAGGCACGTTACTTTTTCATCGTCGATATATAGTCAATATACTGTCAGCGATACTCGTGAGCATGACAAATATTTGCGTATTAAGAAAATTCGTTATTTGAAACAATGGAATTCACCTGATAATTATATAGTGGAAGATAGACAAAACGAAAAAAAGAGGAGAAAAAAAGAACGAAAAACAGGTTCATTTATCTCGGTCGGATCTTAGAAAGGAGCTCGTTATTCTCTCCAGTCATAATTACAGCTTAGCATATATAGACCGGGCGCGATCATTGCCCGAGTCGCAGGAAGCTCGTTACAATTTAAATGTCCGTCGAAAAATATGCCCGTTCGGCGCTTTACACCTTTACTCCCGGAGCCTCTTCTCGCGACTCTCCCACGGCCCGCTTAGACCTGGCGCTTATATGCTTAATCGTGTGTCTGTGTGTGTAGCTGGAGACACTCGTTAGGAGAGTGACTTTGGCCACGAACACGGACTCTCCTTCTTTCTTTGGTAATGTAATACCTGCTGCCGCTACTGGCGCCAGGGGCGGGGATCGAGAAGGTGGAGCGTACGTTAATTTGCGTTATGGCCGCGCTCGATCCACAGGGGGCCTCCCCCCCCCCGTTCCACCCACTCGACCGTACAAATAAGGAAATTTACTTACCAGCGAGTCCACCTCCGGGTCGGCGATGTAGAAAGGCTTCTCTTGTCTGATCTGCAACACAGAAACGAGATGGTACTTTAATAATTAGAGCTATACTCGTTTATCCTTAATTGGCCTTACAGATTTCTATATTTTTATCATCTTTTAAATTTACTCGTTATTTTTATTTTTTTTGGTAATATCTATTGGCCGTCACTTTTTCAAAATAATCATTCAAGTAACCTATGGTATCAAATAATTTAGCGATCGTCATCTATTTAAATAACACAATTGTCAAAACTAAAGACGCTAAAGATAAAGATACTGGCAAAGATACTTGTACATGCAAACTCAATGATTGGACAGTTGTTCCAATAGCGTTACGATCAAGATACGCGTCAATTCAACTGTTAATTCCACAAGTACATGAAAAGAAGAAAAAATACTAAAAAAAAGTATGCGATAGGTGAATAATGATTTCGCAAGAGCGCTCGCTATTAAACAGCAAACACGCTTGGTAGTCGTCGCAACTGACTCACGGCCTCTCGTTCCAAGCTTACTGCACGTGTTTATCTATATGTATATTCTACTAGGCGATGGATCGGCAAGAGGAAAAGAGCTCAGCGGCATCGGGAAAAGCCGAGCGCGTTTTCCCGCGGAATGCCAGCATTGACGGCAGAGAGCAAAAGAAGAAGAGGAGGAAGAAGAAGCAGCTAAAGAAGTCGCGATCAGAGTGTCGGGTTTCCGCGAGCGAGAAGCAGAGCAGCAACTTGGGCGTGTGTCGTCGTCGTCGGCGGCGGCGATGCGGCTTATTCATGAGGCTGAATTCTGAATGGGAGTTCCTGCTCGGCAACGTCGCGGCATCTCGCCATGAGCGTATAGTAATGAAGGTGTCTTGGCCAAGAGACGGCTCCTAACAAAAATACTGTCACAAGCCCCCGACTCAGTCTCTCTACACGCGCGCGAGTTTCTTGCCCGCAAAATGTCGCGCGTGCACGCCTCTCTTCCCTTATCCCCGCTGACTGCTGCTCCTGGCCTTCTTTTCTTTTTTTTCTTTCCCTCGCTCAAATGCCCCGCGTGGACGTACTCTCTCTCTCTCTCTCTCTCTCTCTCTCTCTCTTGGTTGCCCATCGTTTCCTCGACTCTCTTTTCCAAACCTGCTCCGGTAGCAGGTATAAGGAGCGAGCGAGGATTACAATTTGTAAGAATCCTTACTCCCACAGCGCGTGTCACGTTCTTCTTTCCCCGGAGCCCCGGCTCTTCCCTTTTTACTCCCTCTTTCTCTTTCTGTACACCTTCGACCAACCCTTCCCTAACCGTATTTGTTCGATACAGACTACATTTCCTTTTCAAGAGCTTTTCGAGAGAAAGAAAAACGACGAGAAAAAATTAATCGCTTTATGAGAGCCCGCGCTTTGTCATCTTTTGTTTTTTTTTCTTTCTTTCTTTCTCCTTTTTTTTTGTTTTGCACTTGTTTGCACACAAGCTTGAGAGTCATAAAGGTTTTGGGTTAGTGTTGGAAAATCCAGTCATCGAAAAAATTTTTTTCTTCTTTTCTTTTGGTCGCGCGAGGTGCAACTCTTTGAGGATAACGTTTTTACAAACCGGAAGCTCCAGAAGTTTGACCGACAAATTTAGTAGACGTTGCCAATGGGTCAGTAAAGGTAGGCACTATGAGGTTATCGAGAGGCGTCTTTCTCCGAGATTAAAATTATACAGCTTCTGGGTTCTTTTTGCTAAGCGCTTTAAGCTTTATGGTAGCTCGAAAGGGCCTTTTCACTACCGGCTTCCCGAAAGTTTGGTCCGCGCGCGCAGGCCAAGGTTATTGGACCGACAACGACATGACCTCCTCTCCGCCCCTCCTCGGAAACACTTTCTCCGAGGCAGTAAAACAATATACGAGCTTCTTATGCCGACCAGAAGACGATATTAGTCATAAATTTTCCATTTGCGGCAGTTTTGACTTCTTCCACGTGACAGTCGGGTTTATACTTCAGCTGGCAGGCCTTTTGTTTCCGACCTTTCTCGTACGCAATTATCCTCGACCTCTTAATCTCTGACTCCCCTGTAAGCCGAATGCTGTTCTACACTATATCTTTGTACCTGAAGTACACTTTCAAGCATACTTGCATTTATTGTGGTGAATTTGCTTTTGGGTGCTCCCAGTCCTACCAAATAAGATATTTGTGCAAATCAATAGTTTTATTCAATAATTGGAATATTGGAAATAACTATATAGGTTAGATAAAAATCTAATAATGGAAATCAATTATTTCAGTGTCTGCTCTAATATACATGTTCCACGTTTTTGTTGATCGGCGAATACACGACTCCATAAATCAAGAGTTAATCGCTGTCTAATTAATTGATTCAATCAGATAAGCGCTAAACGAAAAAAAGTACCTCAACCGAAAATGTTCATTATTTTTCGCTTAGATGCACGATCAATTTATATGCAAGCGCAACAAATAGTCTATTTTCTCTAAGAGACCAGCTCAAAACTAGAGCATATCGATATAAATCAAGCTAAAAATCAAAGCTCACAAACTCTGTCAGGAGATCGATGTGGAAATCATGCAAATAGAGCTCTTGGCTGCATCTCGTCTTTTACGCGGTCAGGGAGAAAAAAAGTCGCGATTATCGCTTGCGATTCGCGAACACGACACGCCGTAACTCTCGATTTGTGCAGTTGAAGCGCGTCTGTGTGCTGCTGTATGTATGACGTCGTCTCGGCCAGGATGACACCGTGCCTGTCGTAGAAGCCTTGGCACACCCGATCGGCCGTGATCGGGACGAAACCGGTCTAGCTCCATAAGTTTCCGTGTGCCGATTAAAACGAGCATTCGGTGCGCCGACTCTGTACTCGGATATTCCCTCGCCTACGCGAGTTTCGTTTGTTAATTGACTTCGAATCGCAATGAGCGAAAAGTGAGATAGAAAGGAAGTGCGATGCTGCTGCTGTTCACGATCGGTTAGATCCGATTTATGCATGTAACACTGGAGGTGTGTTTCTTCCGTGAAAGACTGGTGTATCGAGGTTGAACGATATTTTGGATTCGCTAAAGAGGTGCAGTGTAGCGAACTTAATTGGAACGATCACGGCACTGGGAGTGTTATTCGATTCAAAAGATTTCGCGGTGATTGGACTGCTTGTACCCAAGCGGAAATTCCGTGAAAGTTCTTTTAATGAAAAATCAATGATTTCGAGAGTTTTTGATTTGGAATTTCTAATGACCTAGCCGGAGAAAATAGTATAAAGAATCGAAACTAAATGGACATCGGACGATCTTTTTTTCTCTTTTATTTTACCGGATTCGCCAAAATTACGTAATTTTGTGGGCTCGAAATCGATGATTTTTATTAGTGAACATCGACTTTCATTCACGGGCAATAAATAGATAAGCGAGAGAGGGAAAGGAGGAGAGAGCCGATTGGCCAAGGAGGCCGACAAAAGCCAACGTTCTTAACCCACGGCCAGCCAGGCGTTATCGCGATTATAACAATCCGGCTTTGCGCTTGTTTACGTTTCACTTCGCCGTCTCTGTGTGCTAGTCTCTTCTTCCCGCCTAACTTTCCTTATCGGCTCTCTTCTCTCGCTTATACCAAGCCGCTCTTTATCGGCTATAATATAGCCGTTACCTATCAGTCGGACGGATCGGTCAAAACGAGGGACTACACGTTCTCGTTTTTTTTTTTTCGGCAAAGACCCCAAGCCGAGGAATCTCGTGTTTCAAATAAAATCTCGTAACGTACTTTGGAGGTATATTCAAATGAAGTTTAATGGTGTTTACGATCTCGATTGATTAATTCTAACGATTTTTTTTTTGTTTACGAAATCTCGTGACTCAGCATGTGTTATTCATTTTACCTTTATCCGATAAATAACGATAATATGTATGCCACGTAATCGAAGATAAACCAACGGGTTCAATTTATAAAATCAATTAACAGATTACCGGATTCGATCGAGGAACCAACAAGACTTTTTTAAGATTCTGCTTGATTTATGGTACGATAAAGAAATACGTATGTTAACACCGGCAAATCTGTCCTACACTTATTTTAGTCTTTACCGGCAACTTTAAATATAATTCACGACCAAAAGAACGAACGATAACGCCTTTATTGAAGATGAAGAGTCCGGAAAATGAAATGCCAGGGGCATAAAATATGTCAAGGTTATACTAAAATCAGGCAGGGCTACAGATTAGCAGAGGAGAATTTCCGAAAGCCAGAGCTGAAGAGTCGTCCTCTTTTCTAGCCAAGCACATGGCCGCAGTAGCAGCAGCAGCAGCAGTTCCAAAAGAGCAGGTAGCGTGGGTATATGCGCGTTCTCCCCTCTCTCTGACCCCTTGGCATCAGAGAGTGTCGTGAGCATTAGTCAGGCCGTCAGTGCGGTCCAACGTTTTACGAGGGTTTAATACCCCCTAGGTGCATTCTAATTGCGCCAATAAATCCCAGCGAGGAGGCTCATCGCTGCCCGAGAAAGAGAAAGAGGGAAAGGTAGAGAGAGCGAGAGGCCCGCGACGAGTCAGTCACGGCTGCTGCGACGATATGCCGAAAACGGACGCGTCCCATAGCGTGGGACGTCGCTCACCGGCTCTTATCTCCGGCGCATCGGACTTAACCCGGACCTCGTGCGAATATTTCGCAAGTGAGCAGGTGCTCGACTTTTCGAGCTCTTTCGGAGACGATCGCACCGGTTAGATAACTGACCACGAAAATGATGAGCATCGATAAAGGCGCTCGCTTGCTACAGCAATTTCGTTGCCAGAGTATTTTCAGGATTTTACGCAGGTGCTGTCATTTTTAAAACAGTTCAATTAATTTACGAACGTTATTCTTTGATAAACGATGACGTTCAACGTTAATTCGATAAAAAAAACAGCTTCAAAATTTCTAAAAATAAAAAATCTTTACGTTACCAAAAATAAAAAAAAAGCCTGATAAAAAAGCAAGCATGAGATTAGAATTAAAAAAAAGGCATTCGAGCGTAGAAAAAAAAGACATAATAAGACAGGAGCATTTGCGATTTTGCCGGGAAAAAAGCGAACGCAACGTGTCTCTCCGTCCGTTTACGTTCTCCCTCCGTCTCTCATTCTCCGATCTCGTTTTTTCTCCCCGCCAATGCTCTTTTGCCAGTTGAAGGCCGTCATTGTTCGATCGCGCCGTTGCGTTGTCGACGTCGTAGCGCGTCGTCGGAGCGCGCTCTCCCAGCGGGGGGAAAAAAAGGAAAGAAAGTGGGGCGAACGGCTCTTCTCGCGGACTAGCTCTCGGTTATATTCGGGGGGCCCCGCGTGCGAGTACGGAAGCCCGTACGGACCCACTGCTTGGAGGTAGCGCATGCGCATAAATCTGCTGCTTGCTGTTGGTAGCAACTAGCAGCAAGCACTTCCGTTATTG